>JANIJH010000005.1:47649700-47667554 GCA_024520975.1 Erythroxylum areolatum
ATTTATTCATAAAGTCTGTACATGACTATGAACAAAAAGCGCTAAAGGGGATTGCCTTTAGGGCACTACTCTAACAATATAGACACTAAAAAATGTCAAGTTTTGACAGAGTTTTTGAACCTTTTGAACCCCAAAAAACCCAGGGCTGCTTAAAACATAAAAGGTATATAAAAAATAAGAAAAAGAAGATGGGGAGCTTCTTACATCAGCCACTCTTGAGAGAAACCCTAGAGAGGATTGTTGAGAGATTGAGAAAGAGAAGAAGGAAGAGAGAAGTGGAGAAGAAGTCGACATCGACTTACTTCCCGGATTAGGAGTTTCCTGACATCACTGCCTCTCATCTCCATTCAATATCGTATTTCCTGTTATTTTCCGTTTTTATTATTATATAGAATTGGGAATAGCAGTTTGATGATAGGATTTGTGAATGTTGAGATGTTCTAAACGCACCTTCAGGTTTTTATCTTTGATTTAATGAAATCTGATTGTTTTTATGTTTATTAGATTTATTGTGATTGATTTCTGTGATTGCATAATTCGGTACTAAACTGAGAAGGTGAATCAAATGAAAAATTATTAAATTAGGCTAACGAGAGTTAGATAATTTAATAAGAACAAGAAATTAATCAAATTGGTAATTGTGTAAAGAGAGATCTCACATAGGTTCTCGATAGTTATTGGACAACTTCATATCTGATTAGGGTTTTGAATAAGTTGTTAATTTAGAAATTGCAATTTTCCATAATCTGATTAGGGCATATAATTTAAGGTTAATGGTTATAACTCGAGAGAGAGTAATCAACCCTAGGATCGTCTAGAACTAATAATTCAGTAAATTATAATCGATTAGGTTAGCATTAAAGATAGGTAAAATTTCCCTTTCTCTTAATTGATAGTTCCTTTAGGTTAATTCTTGAGTGTGTTGCAGTAGTTAAATTGTTAATATTTTCGTAATTGATTCTTGGATTGAATTAAATTCTTGTTTTAGTTTTGCTATTTTTTGAATTTTTACGAATTGTATTGGTCTTAGATTTAGGACTAGATTATCCCTCCTCGTGGGATCGATACTTTAGGTACTACGCGAATGACCCGTGCGCTTGTAGATTATCTAGGTTAATCATTAGAACTTTCTTTCCTTTTTTGAAATAGTGCTCTCGTATGAACACCAGAGTCACGAGAAGTTTGAGTCATGCAGCTGAAACTGTAGATTTAGAAATCATTCAACTAGAATGATCCATTAGGAAAACTTAGTGTGAAGAAAAATAAGAAATTGCGAAACCAATAATGGATAAGGAATTTCATCAATATTTGGCTATGGAGCAAACCAAGGACGTCAACAACGAACTCTTATAGACTTTCTGAGACCAAGGTTCAATGTGGCTAACCAAGGAGTAGCTAGGCTACCCATTTAAGCAGCATCATTTGAAATCAAACTAGCCCTCCTAAATATGCTTCAATAGAACGTGCAGTTTTATGGACTAACGAGCGAGGATCCTAACGCACATATAGTTAACTTCTTTGAAATCTGTGATACCTTTCGGTACCATCAGATGTCGAAAGATGCAGTCATAATTAGGCTTTTCCCTTTTACCCTTAGAGATAGAGCAAAGGATTGGTATCATGCCCTTAACCCAACCAATGTCACAAAGTGGGATCAGTTAGTTCATGCCTTTCTAGATAAGCATTTTCCTTGATTAAGACCACTAAGATCATTAAGGAAATTACCAACTTCTAACAAAATAATGGGGAATAGATCTATGAAGCTTTAGAATGATACAAGGATTTACAACGGAAATGCCCAAACCATAACTTACCTAAGAAATTCTTGTTGCAAACATCCTATAACGAAGTAACCCTACATACAAGAGGCATGATCGATACAACTTTAGGAGGATCATTGATGGAGGACAGTTCAGACCTCAAAGACAATTAGGCTTCTAACGAGATAAACCAAGCTTAATGGAATCCAAGTTGAATAAGATTTTAAATAAAATTGGAAGCATGGAGGATGCATACAGGAGGCTTAAAATCAAATTCGAGTAAGTCAATAAGAACCAGGCTACTTTAATAAACAATTTGGAGGTCCAAGTAGGTCAATTAGCAGAGTCAATTGCTACTTATAATATTGGAACCCTTCTTAGCAATACTTAGTCTAACCCATTACTCAAATCCAGGAAACAAAACCTGAACATGCAAAGGCAGACGAAAAAAAGGGAGAAGGATAATTAATTATGGAATTCCTTCCAAGTGAGCTTGAAATTGAGCTAATCAAGGAGCCTCGACCTAAATTTCCATACCCTGTTCTAACTCAACAGAAGTCAATTTCAAGTAGGGTGATAAGGAATTCTAAAGAGGTTGAATCAAACAAGGTTGAGAACATAACAAAACATCTACAAACGAGGTTCACACTAAAGGAATTAGTCAAGAAGAAGGTTAAGGAGCATATAACAAAGAAAACCCTAACATAGCATAAAAGAAAGAGGACCCAAGGGATTTTTACATTCCTTGCAGTATTAATAGAGTCAACATAGATAGGGCATTCACGGATTTAGGAGCAAGTATCAATATAATGCCTATACCTTTAGTTTAAACCACATGAGCAAAAGAAGAACATCGAGCTACCGACACTAAAACAAGTGCTGTATGGGAGGCAACCCATAGAATGTTACTTCTTTTGATTGTTTTTAGAAAGTTTGAATTCCATAGTCAGGTTATTTCATTTCCAAATAAAATCGAGAAAGTATAGGACTTTGGCATGAGTTTGATGATCGATGAAGTAAGTAAAGAGAGGTGACATGGGCGTAAAGAGTTAAAAAGTAACTTTGGAAAGTAGAGAAGGAAAAAAAAAATTGGTGGAAAAATTGTAGGCCACGATCGTGACTTACGGCAGGGTAAAAATAAGGGCATTTACCCTCCAATCACCTATATATTCATTTCTAACTTCACTTTTTCACTCACTTTCATTTTTACTTTATCGTTCTAAGCTTAAACCTCTAAGCACTCTCATTTCTCTCTACCCAAATTTCAAACTTCCAAATTTCTTCCAACTTCTACCGACTCGTAAGCCAGTATGTTGAGCATCAAGAAAACAATAAGGTGCGATCAATCAGTAGGGAGAAACTAAGTCCCAGGACGAGGGAAAAGGAACAGGGTAGTTGATTACGGCCACCTTTCTTGATCTTCTCAAATGAGGAAGGCACCTGCTTTCATTCTCTTCACAACAAAGAAACTATAGTTCCAAAGTATTTTCATTTTGAAACTTTTGATAGATTAGAACTGCGAGACAAGGTTGAAAGTTTAGCAGAGAGAATTTAATAGGGACAATTCATTCAATTTTAATTCCTAATTTACAAAGAACTTACCTTATAATTCTTTACATTCCTTCAATTCGAATCCAACAAACCTAAGGAATTGTTGTTTAGGTTACGGGGACAACCTTATGAGTTTGATTATGAGACTTTGAATGAAATTTATGGTTTTCCTGAGTCATTCGTAGTGGATCAGCATGATGATTTCCGTGTCAACCCTTACTAGAATGAACTAACTAGGTTAGAGCATTTCAACACAAAAAATGCACACAAAAACATCATCACGAGCCATGAGCACTTGTTGATGCACAAATTCATGTGTCAAACTATTTTTGATAAAACAAAAACCAACAAGTATTCAATGAAAGAACTTTTCATGTTGTGATGCATGGACCATAACATTCTAGTTTGCACAACTACCCACATATTTAACGCAATTATTGCTGCTCGAAAGAAGAGGAGCAATAACTTAGGAATAGGTTACTTGGTTTCAACCATAGCTAATTATTATGGAGTTGAGTGCAACAGATTCACAGTCTACCGTACTGAATTCATGAACCATCATCATCTATGGCGAGCTGAAATTATGAAATCTTATAATATGGAACTTCAGGATATTAGTGCCAAGACAAACGTCAAGGGCAGGACTAGTCAATCAAGTTCAATTGCTCAACAGCAACAAGAAGAGGATTTAACTAGAGAGGACTCCGAGGAAGAAGAAGAAACAAAAGAATCAGGTTAGAAGAGAGTGCTTGATACAATCTCCACAAACACCAAAGCAATTAAAAATACACTCGCGGAGAATTCCAAAAGAATGAAAGAGATGGCACGAACAAAATGACGTCAGAGATAGGACATACATCGTATCCATTGTTATTTCAAGGCTCAGGGCATCTAACTGCCACCCCAACAACATTCCCACCTCCATCACCATAAGGCTTTGTTCTTTCTAAATTCAATCCTTATTTTATTTTTGTTTCACTTTAATTTATGTCTTGTTGCTCCATATGTGTTTGTTTGTTCCCTTCTCACATTGAGGATAATGTGTTATTCAAGTGTGAGGAGGGTTATGTGTTTTTCTTTGAATGTGATTTTGCATATTGTATGATAGTTTGTTAGGTTGTATTTTTTAAATCATGTGAATATGTCAATAGCTTAGATGGATTGAAATTGATTTAATTTTGAACATAGTTCATTAGGTTGTGAAGAATATTTAGTTTGCAAAATTAATGAATTGGGGTCTTTGGCTAAATATGCAACTTAATTAGGATTTAGTGTTAGTTTGTCACCCTCTAAATTGTCACATTCATTCATAATTTGAGGCCTTTCAACTTAAGTAGCTTTGCTAGTATTTTTTTTTCATGGAAACGAGTAGCTGAAGCAACAAGGTAAGCAATAAGAAAATCATGTTTGTTAAATTTAAATAAATAACTATTATGTTAGCCTTTGGATTATGAATAGAGTTAGTAACCAGTTAAGAACGTGATGTAGCTGAGTAACCAGATCGACATGTATCACAAATATGTGCCTTCGTAGAAAAGGCTGTAATGATGTTCTAACCAAGCAGCTTAATAAAAAAACATGACTTAGTTGAGTAACCGGATCAACATTCATTACCAATGTTTACCTTCGTGTAAAAAGACTAAGCCTACGTTCACAAAAAGTAAACAAAAAATGTGTTTTCGAATAAAAACCTACCAAACTTGTAATAGCTTGACTTTTCATAAAAACTTACTTAGGACTATTTACAGAGTTTGAATGACCAAAGAATTATTAATGTGTGTGCGCAATTAAAAAGGGTAAATAATTTAACACTTGAGTCTAGATTAATATGTTTATTTAGTTAAACGCCTCAAGATGCGAATTTTGCATTTTAATGACTTGATATAACTTGAATGATTGTGTTTAAAATTAAATTTATTCCATGAAGTTGAAGCCATTGTCTCATTACTGCATTATGTGTTGTGTGGTTTTATGTGTTTTTTATTTTGTTTGCTTGACAACAAGTAAATGTTTAAATGTGGGGATGTTGATAAGTGTGAATTGCATCATTTTTAGGGTTTAATTTGATATGTAATTAATTATTAATTCAATTGTTTAGTATATGTTTAGGTTAGAATTGTGTTTATTTCTTAATTATTTGTGTTTAAGTGTTTTTATGGGTTAGAATAAGTCTTTAAGCTTAATTATTATGATTCTGAAGTACCTTAACATTATCAAAGAACAGAGAAGTTTTAGAGATACTTGGGTCGAAACAACGACCCATGATCATGGCACAATAGGCCACAATCATGACAGAAGCATTGGAGTTAGCCCATGATCATAAACATGGTCTAAGATCGTGTCCTGCTTGTTATGATCGTGATAGAAGGCTTAGATGTGGCCCAAGATTGTGGCCTGCATCGGGCAGATGTGCAAACACTTAAAAAAGTCAATTTTCAAGTTAGTTTTTGGACCTTTTGGATCTCAAAAAATGCTAGAGTTTACCAGACCAAAAATGGTATATAAAGAATAAGACAGAGAAGATGGGGAGCTTTTTACAGTAGCCACTTTTGAGAGAAACCCTTGAGAGGATTGTTGAGAGATTAAGAAAGAGAAGAAAGAATAGACAAGTGGAGAAGAAGTTAACATCAACGTACTTCCTAGATAATGAGGTTCCTAATATCGCTGCCTCCTAATTCAATATCGTATTTCCTGTTATTTTCCATTTTATTATTGTATAAGATTGAGAATAGTAGTTTGATGATAGGATTTATGAATATTAAGATGTTCTAAACTCACCTTAAGGTTTCTATCTTTGATTTAATGAAATCTGATCATTTTTTATGTTTATTGGATTTATTGTGATTGATTTCTATGATTGCATAATTCAGTAATAAACTGAGAGGTTGAATCGAAAGAAAAATTATTAAATTAGGCTAACAAGAGTTAGGTGATTTAATAAGAATGAGAAATTAATTAAATCGGTAATTGTGTGAAGAGAGATCTTGCATAAGTTCCTGATAGTTATTGGACAACTTTAGATCTAATTAGGGTTTTGGATAGGTTGTTAATTGATAAATTGCAATTTCCATGAATTGATTAGGGTTTATAATTTAGGGTTAATGGTTATAACTCGAGAGAGAGTAATCAACCTTAGGATCGTTTGGAACCAATAATTTAGTAAATCATAATTGATTAGGTTAGCATTAAAGATAGGTAAAATTTTCCTTTCTCTCTATTGATAGTTCCTTTATGTTAATTATTGAGTGTGTTGCAATATCTAAATTGTTAATATTTTCGTAATTGATTCTTGGATTGAATTGAATTCTTGTTTTAGTTTGCTATCTTTTGATTTTCTGCAAATTGTGTTGGCCATAGATTTAATAGTAGATTATTCATCCTTATGGGATCGACACTTAGGTATTATGCAAATGACCCATGCATTTGTGGATTATCGAGGTTAATCTATAAAACTTACACACATCGACAAACCACGATCAAGTAACTTCTCCAACTTTGTGAATGAGCAGAGAATAAGACACCCAAGTCTAAGAGTACTAGAAAGTAATAGTGAGTGTCATCATTATCCTTTAACGCTGTTGCATTTGCCTGGGAAAGAAAAGGTAAACTACTGTCACCATTACAACATCTCCCAACTGTTGTTACATGTATTGGTGGCATATGAAAGATGCCTAAGACCTAATTGCCTACCTCACATTGCTTTTATCAGTTGCTAAGATTGTAGGAGATAGATGGGGATAATAATGTTAAGTGTTTCGGGTTCCACATTTAGAGGATAGGTTAAATAAACTTGAAAAATATGTAATCCAATTGTTTTATTAGTAAGTTTGGTCTATAAGTTAAGATATTTACTATAGAACATATACAGGCCACCTATTTGACGAATTATAGGCCAATATAAATGGGCCAAGTTTTGGTGTCTTAGGCTATAAATATAATAGGATATGATTCACTTAAAGAGGAGGATACAAATGAAGAGAAACCTTATATGCCACCACCATCATATACCCCAAAAATCCCATTCCCACAAAAGTTAAAGAATACCCAAATGGTTGCAATTTTAAAAAAAGTTGAAGAAGTTACATATTAACTTATCCTTTGCCAAGGCTTTTGTAAAAATTTCCTAAGTATACCAAATTTCTCAAGGATATCTTAAACAACAAGCGTATCTGGGAGGAAAATTAAACGGATTGATTAATGGAGAGTTATGGCTCTGTAACTACCAACTATATGCCCTTAAAGTTGAAAGATCCAAGGAGTTTCACTATTCCTCATGTAATTAGTAATCTTGAAATTTCCAAATGTTTATGTGACTTAGAGGATAGTATTAACTTACTGTCTTTATCCATTTTTAGGAAATTGGGACCGAGAGATATGAAACTAACATCTATACTTATCCATTTGGCGGATTAATTGATCAAAAATCCATTTGGTGTGGTGGAGGATGTATTAGGTAAGGTGGACAAGTTTATCATCCTGGTAGACTTTGTTATTTTAGATTTTGAGGAAGAATAGAACTATCTGCTAATTCTTATAAGGCTATTTATGAACACCAAAAGAGCATTTATTGATGTGTATAATAAGAAATTAGTTCTCAGGATTGATGATGAGCAGGTGGAGTTTAGTATGAGCAAAATATTGAAGAATCCAACTAAGGGAAGCACCTATATGAAAATTGATATGGTTGATGAATGTGTAAAGGAGCAAAAGGAAGAAGTTGATGATGACATGGATAAGACAAATGACGAAATGATTAAGAAGGAAGAGGAGTTAGGTGAGATTTAAAAATAAGAACCATTAGAGATCCACTCCCCCTTCTATTAAGAGACCACTTACCTTATAGTTGAAGCCTTACCCAAACATCTTAGGTATACAATTTTAGGTGAGGAACAATCATTACCCATTATCATCTCATATCAATTAGATTTCAAATAATAGAAGAAGGTGGTAGATATCATTAGGAAGAGAATGAAAGCTATAGGATGGCAAATTTTGGACATTAGAGGAATAAATCCTAGTATAATGATGCGTAGATTAACCTTGAAAAGGGATGTAACAAAGTGAGGAAGAGACAAAGGTGATTGAATCCTAATATGAAAGAGGTAATGAAGAGAGAAATGGTTAAGCTTTTAGATACATGAATTAATTACCCTATCTTAGATAGTGAATGGGTGTGTCCAGTACGTTATTACCAAATAAAGGATGTATGATAGCGATAAAGAATGACAAAGGAGAGTAATTTCTAATAGAATAGTCACAGGAAGGAGGGTATGCATTGATTATAGAAAGCTCATCCTTATTACTAAGAATGATCATTTTCCCTTCCATTTGTAAATCAAATGGTTAGTGGATGGACTTGTTTGCTATTGCTTCTTTGGTAGGTGCATGGTCTATAATCAAATTTTCATTTACCCAAAAGACCAAGAGAAGACCACATTCACGTGTCTCTATGGAAACTTTGCCTACATAAGAATGCCTTTTGGATTTTACAATGCACCGGTTACTTTTCAAAGAGGCAAGATGGCAACATTTGTGGTTATAATTGAAGATATTATGGGGGTGTTTATTCACAACTTTTAAGTTTTTGAAGACTCTTTTAAGCATTGCTTGAAAATTTAGATAAAGTTATCCAAAGGTGTGAGGAGTCACATTTTGTTCTTAATTAGGAAAAGTGCCACTTCATGGTGCATAAAGTTGTGGTCTTAGGCCATAAGATGTCATACAGGGGTATAGAAGTGGATAGGGCCAAAGCAGAAGTTATTGAAAAGCTTCCACCCCCAAGCAATGTCAAAGGTGTGAGAACATTTTTGGGACGTGTAGAACTTTATTGCTACTTTACTAAGGATTTTTATCTTATTACTTTTACAAATTTATTGATTATAAATCTGCCTTTTCACTTTCATGCTAATTGTTTGCATGCTTTTGATAGGTTAAAGGAGATGCTTAATTCAACTCCTTTGTTGAACTCACTGGATTGATCGCTACCGTTTGATATTATATGTATAGTGAATGACCAAGCAATTGGATTCATATTGGGATAACAGAAAGATAAAAGGTTATATGCAATCTATTATGTAAGAAAAACTTTGGTGGGAGCATAACTGAATCACATCGTAACTAAAAAGGAATTATGAGTAATGTATTTGCTTGTGAAAAGTTTCATTCTTACCTTTTGGGCTCAAAAGTTATTGTTTTAAGTGATCATGCGAAGTTGCAATATCTTTTTGCTAAGGACATAAAGTTAAGACTTATCTGGTAGGTGTTGCTCTTTTAAGAATTTGACATTGAGATTATAGATAAAAAAATAGGAGAGGAGAATATGGTGGTTGACCACTTATCACATTTATAAGAAGGGAAGGTGTAGTCAAATGAAGAAATTAATGAAAAATTCCCTAATGAGACCTTGTTCTTGGCAAACCGCTTTTTTGTTCCATGGTTTGCTAATATAGTAGACTACATTGCAAGTGGTATCCTTTGCACAAATTTATCTTATCAACAAAGGAAGATGTTTTTATTTGAATGCACCTATTATCTTTGGGAAAAAATTATTTCATATAAGATTCGTACTGGTGGTTTGATTTGTAGGTGTTTTTTAAAAGATCAGATGCTTGAGATACTAACTCAATATCACAATTCATCTTATGCAAGCCGATATGGAGCAAACAAGACAAAACCTCATATGTTAAAATGTGGGTTCTTTTGGACTGGATTGTTTAAAGATGCTCAAGAAAATGTGATGAATTGTGATGGATGCCAACGAGTTTGACATATTTCAAAAATAGATGAGATGCTGCTTTTGAATGTCATAGAAGTGAAAGTTTTTGATGTATGGAGGTTTGATTATGTTTCTCTTGCTAACACATCTATCCTAGTAGGTGCGGATTATGTTTTTGGATATGGTAATGGCAACTCCATCTAATTATGGTAAAGTGGCGCAAAAGTTTATCAAACAAATATTTAATAGTTTTGAAGTTCCAAGAATGATTGTAAGTGTGGATGGACACACTTCTACAATAAGCCCTTTAAAGCTCTTCTAAGGAGATGTAGAGTTTGACATAGAGTGGGCACACCTTATCATCCATAAATAAGTGGACAAGTGGAGGTTGACAACAATGAGTTGAAGGGAATTTTGGAAAAAATAGTTAACAATTTGAGTATAGATTGGGCAACAAAGTTAGACAATTCATTACAAGTATATCAAACTACATTTAAGACACCCATAGTACAACACCATTCTAACTTATCTATGGAAAAGCTTGCCATTTTCTTGTGGAGTTTGAACATAGGGCCTACTGGGCCATTAAAACATTTAATTTTAATTGGAAGGTAACAGGTGCAAAGAGACTCTTACAACTTAATGAATTATAAGAATTACAGTTGAATGCTTTTGAGAATTCCAAGTTATATAAGGAAAAAAATTAAAAATGGCATGATTCTCATATCAAGAAAAGGAATTTAAGGTAGGAAGTTTTATTATTTAACTCATTCTTGAATTTTTTTGGGGAAAGCTCAAGTCAGATGGAGTGATCCTTTTAAAGTGACCCATGTATTCAAACATGCAGCTTTGGAGTTAGCGATAAAAAGGAAACATCCAAAGCAAATGGACATCTTTGCAAACTGTAGTTTTTAGGAGCACATTGACATAAAAGGGAGGTACTATCTTTCCTTTCTTTTGTTTTAAAATAATTGAACTAAAATGATCAAGTTAGTGACCTTAAACTTAGCATGTTATATGTAGTTAGGTTTCTAGTAAATTTGTTTTTAAAGGTACTTTGTTATTTTATGTTTTATATTTATATTAGAGTGAGTTTGAATGATGGATTTCATAGTTTAAAATGTTTTCATATGCCATCTCTATCTCTAACTCCATCACTTGCACATTCACAATAAGAACTCTTGCCTTTTCCTTTTATTTCTTTCATTTTCTTTATTTACTAGTTATGTTATGTTTATGTTTTTGTGTTGTTTTCTACATTGAGGATAATGTGTTGGTCAAATGTGGGGACATATATGCAATTGCATATCATTTATATGGGAATTTGTATTTGCATTGTGATATTTAATTTGCATTATCATATCAGCACTTGCATATCATTAATTTGTATATGAATTTGCATTTGCATTGTGTTAGTTTATTTGCATTTTGTTAGTTTTTGATTAGTTCGCATTGTGTAAACATTTTGTTGCATATGTATACATTGTGTGAATGTTTCAATGACATAAAATTTAAAGGAATTAGCTTATCTACATGATTATTTTATTTGTGAAGAAACATTACCTTGTAAAGTTTGTGTTTTAAGTGTTTTTGAGATGAAAATGTATGTTGATTAGAAAATTGTACCTATGATATCAATTTATGACACTTGATTGGATATAATTATAATCAAATTCATTTAAATTAGTAACATTATTAGTAGCCCTTCATGGTAATGATGAAGTGATATTGGTAAAATGTGAAAAAAGAAGACAATAGAGTGTGGTATAAATGAGTTAAATAAATTTCTATTCTGCTGACTTGTTAAAAATGTAGGTTAAAAATAGAGCTAGTGGCCAATTGTGAGTTGCAATATTGTTGAGTAACTGGGGGCATTTATGATAAAATATTTTTCTTTACGCTAAAAGGCTAAAATGACACTCTAACCAAGCTTGATAAATATGATGTTGTCAATAAAAAAACATATGAGTCATCTTGTTAAATGTCAAAATACTTTCATGAATAGGTGTTTACTGATGGCCCACCTCTTTAATTGTTATCTAAGAATGAGTGCAAGCTTACAAGTGCCATGGATGTATGAATAAGTGCTGATATTTTGGTTGATATGTATATTTAAATCAAACCATTTAAAATTGAAGGTAATAAATTATTGTATTCGAATTTCTTAAATGATTGATGTTTATGACTAAGTTAATTTCATGAGATTTGATGGATATCATTATTGCATGATTGCATTATTGCATGATTATGTGTTTGTGTGTTTCATTTGTTTTATTCTTTCAGTTTTTCTTAGGGACAAGGAAAGGCTTAAGAGGTGCTTGGTTGATGGGTTTGGAAAGGGTTCAATGGGTTAGAATAAAAATGGGGGTGGTTGGTTATATATTATCATTATAGGGACATTATTATGATATCCAACTTTCAGGTATTGCTCCATATCCCTCTAGCATGAGAGGAATGTCAATCATTCCTGAAGGACACTCCCTTAATTTTTTATTTTTATTTTTTATAATTAAATATAATTAATTAAATACAATTAATTAATTATATTGTAATTAATAACTAATTACAATACAATTAATTAAAATAATATTACAATATAATTAATTAATTAATTAAAATAATATTACAATATAGTTATTTATTTATTTTTCTTTTATCCTTTTTAGTAATTAAATACAATTAATTAAAATATATTAAAAATTTGATGTAAAACAAAAATGTAACAAACTTTTATTTTTCAATATTTTAACAAACCAACCACTATCAATGGTAATGATAATCATTCATTCGTTATAACCAACTATCATAATTATGATAATTATATCAATTCTCATTCTTTACTATATTTATTCTCATTCCTATTACCATTACCCAATTTGAACCAAGCACCCCTTAATTGTGGGGATGTTGATAAACAACTAATTTACTATATTTATATACCCATATTTAGTGTGTTTTTACTTTCGGTCTTGTTTTACTTTAAGAGGGTTTTTAGGTGATAATTGCCTTTATAGACTAAAATAAGAATAATTTTAATGAAGTTGAATCACAAAATGGAAGAATTGAAGCAATTTTGGAAGTACACACACATTTATAGGGATTGTATAAGTCATTGTAAACATGTGGAGCTTTGAAGACATTGTTTATGCTTGTATGATGATAGACGCCTATTTGACATAAAAGATTATGTATGTGCTCGTGTAAGCTTTTGTAATCGTGTGAAGTCATGATTTAGAGGGGGATTTTGAGATACATGGTTATGTAAGTGACCGTCTATATTTCAAAAAAACCTAGTTTTTACTATAAAACGATATGATAAAGGCTATGGAAAAGGAGGAAAGTTTTAAAGTCAGATGGTCACCACAAAAGGAAAAAAAAAGGAGACTTGATTGACCTATTTTGAGTTGGTCAATATTGTAATAACTGCATGTGCACGGTGTAGCTGTAGCTAGTATCGGCAAGTACATATTGATCCCACGAAGACTATAAATACTAGTAATCACCCTTCCCCTATTATCTAGCATAAGGACTGATTTTATATTTTTAATGTAAAGAAACTAAAACTAAAACAAATAAAATAAAATAAAATAGAAAACAATAATGAACACAGAGATAGTGGAATTATCATAAATTAGTATCTAGGATCAACTCCCCTTAAACCATTGACAAATTAACCTTTTATCATGCAATTTTTTATTGATGTATTGGACCGCGGAGACTCCTAATGTATGCTAATAATTGACCTTGAGTCTACCAAAAACTAATCCTAAAGTCTCTAATTGAATTATTCAAGTTAAATTTTATAGGATTGTGTTATCGATTTATGAGTCCCTCTATTCGGTTTGACCTTAATCCGGAGGATTTATATCATCCTATCTCTAGGGTTTTAATGAACTGGTAGATCTATTTACACTAGGATTTCTCAATCTCTATGTATGATATCAAATTATCAATAAAATATATAATCAGATCAAAATAATCAATTGAACCAATTACATTAACAAAAAAAAATCAAATCATATCAAAGTGTTAACATAAGGTTCATCTAACTTAAATATTAACTAGACCTTTAGTTATACATGATTGAATATGAAATCAGACATATAATGAAAGAAAAAAGATAAGAAAACAATGTGTTTATAATTCTAAATCTCCTTAATTGTCTTTTATCAAATGTTCATGTGATGTAGAGGCTTGACCTTGAATTTCGATGGATCTGTCATGGTTTCTTCATACGTTCCACTTCCCTAGACCAAAATTGTTCAGTTTGAACGTTCTACATGGCTAAAAATTGCCTCCCAAAGTGTCCTCCTTTATTTTTCCCATGAAACGTCACTTTTATATTAAATTCTAGTTTTTTGGGGCATGCACGATTGTGTGTAAGGCCATGCATATGAATGTGCATAATTAGAAAATATCATATATCATGAAAGTTCATGGGCGTACAGTGCACGATTGTGCACTGTTTCTAGATTGTTGTTTTTCCTATTTTTGTCGCATTTTTCTCTGAATTCCTCACCTGTACATCTATAAAGGTTATTATCACCTGTAAACACACTTTGTGCAAATTAAGTACCAAATATACGATAAAAATACAAAATACATTAAATATAGGTGGTAAAAGATGGTCAAATATCCATCTATCAATACTACACATCACAAAAAAAGAACATCAAAAGTGGAAACATCAAGATCAACTCTAATTTCTAGATTTTCCAGATCAAGGCCTCAAGCTAATTTCATTCTCTTCTTTTTTTCTATTTCATTGCCTTTTATGCCAAATCTGAATAGTTGCGCTTTAAACATGAATATGGATTGCTAAATCTATATTAGGGTTTTGTTAATGAATTTTTTGTATAACTTTCACCTTATTGAATTTAATATATTATTGCTTTGTGATATTTGTTGTATTCATACTTGATTTGAATCTATATTTGTGTTAAATTGTATAATGAGAGTTGGTACCCTAATAGAATTACAAATATCAATAACAAATTGAATAGAGATCATGGTTATCTGTTAATTATCCTTAGGATTACATCAAATCCAATTGAGTAGTTAGGAGTAGTTTTCAGAAATTGATAAATTGCAACTTTACTTTTATCTATTTCAATTGAGATTACTTGATTAGATCTTAAGGAAGGGTAATCAAAACCTTTTGATATCTAGGATCGAGCGTAGTTGAATTCACAAGATGAAAGGAAGACAAAATAAGGATAAAATAATCCTTAAGTTTCCATTTTTGAGTGGCCTCAATTTCATTATTATCTTTTACTTGTTCAATCACCAAATTTTGTTAGTTTACTTTAACTTTTGGTTAATTCAATCTTTTGTTACCTTAGAAAAGTGTGATTCAAATTTTTAGGGGACTATATTCAATCCTTATGGAAATGATATCAGTTTTACTATAGTATACAAATTGTATACTTATCATATTAGCAAACTTTTTTTCAATTGGAATAGATTTTGAAGTTAATTTCATAAGATTTTAATGTTCCTTTATGATTAAATGCTTAATGAAGAGATTTAGTTAGTTTATTTGATTAGTTAGGCATTTTTTCACAATTGTGTTCTATTTAAGATTGAATGTTGGATTGGTTTACTTTATATAGAAAATACCATCACTCTACACAAAGAATATCACCATTGTATATAAGAAGTACCATACTCTAATTTTTAGATACCTAGATTTTATATAAAAATGTCACCGCCATATACAAAAAATATTACCATTCTTTTAGAAAAATACTATCCCTTTATAATTAAATTTGTAATTTTTTAATCCCTCTAATCTAGTACTAGATTTCATAGATCATGTGAAAAAAACTCAAATAAATGCGAACACTTGTTTTTATGTTATTCTTACTTATCAATCTTACCAGTTCTTTATGTGACTATGCAATTAAACCTTTAGCGTTAAGAGAGGTTTATCTAATAGTTATGGTTAATTAAATTTTAAGAAATTCTTTAAGAGTAAAAAACGAATTCATTTTCCACAAAAGGCATCTAAAAGTATTACAAAAGTTCTTCTAAGGAATAGATAATACATCACGCCTTAGTGTATATTTTTTTCACCCATTACTCTTAAAATAGAGAATAAACGTGTAAATCATACGATAATCAAAATGTCCATCACTTAATTATTAAGAGAAGTTTTGCTCTTATGAATTGATAGATGTAGTCTAATTTTCCCCATGAGGTCCTTGATAAGCCACTTGATGTTACTATCCAAATTCCTGAACATTAGATTATTTCTCTCATCCCATAGAATTATCCCTAGGTAAGAGAGCACAATTTTTATATCCAGCTCTTCTCTCTCATTTTTTAATTGAAATTTCATGCTCTATTCTAAGATATCTTGCTATGCATTTGAAGGATTCTCTAGTCTACATTTCTGTATCATCTCTTTCCATGCCTATTTTAATAAGTGCATTTAAAGAGTTGATGTTGACTTTATCCATATGACATAAATAACACAAATTAGGGATTGTTAGGAACTTGTATAGTATGTTAGTGCCTTTACAACTAACCATAATTTCTGCATTGTGTGTGATTGTAAATATCTCTCCTAGACGAATTCATTCCATCCCATATTTGATTATTATCTCACAAATAATTTCCTTGCTAATTCATTAGCTTATTTGCTAAAAATTATACCTCTATAGACTACCACATCTTTTTGTTTCAAGGATTAAGTTATAATTCAAGAGAAATGATACCATGTTTGCACCTACCACCACTTTAAATAATAAGTCCTTATTTGAGAGGATTATTATACTATATCATTTTGACGGTATATTGTTATGCCCAAATAAGTTCTAAAAACACTTAGGCTATCCTACTTGCAAGCATACGAGGAAGTTGTGGAAGTTGTGGTGACTACCTCAGATCATCTCTCATGAAGGTGAAATTGGTTCACTTAAATTAACCTCAAACAAAAAAATAAAACAAATGCAATCCTAAACACTTTATCCTAATTTATTGAGTGAAGGCTTTAAAGGAAATTACAAAATTAAACTGAAAAGTAAACAGAGTTAACTAGGAGAAAAAACGAATAGATTAACTAAAGTGGAAAACTCTTGAGAATTAATTTCATTAATTTAATCTCTTATACATGACTAAGGGGAAATGATTAGATAGTTTCCTTACTAAAATTACCAACTGGGTTCTAAAATCGATTCAATTAACAAACTAATCTAACTTTCATATTTGACAAGTTTATCATCCAAATTAATTATTAAACCTAACTAATAATTACCACTTAAGTTAATATATTTCTAATTCATAACTTAAACATCTATAGTTTCTCATTCCATATTAAACTTCTTCTCTTAATGATACGGTAACAACCTAGAATCAATGTCTAGATTACCTCCGTTTCAATGATTGTTCCTAAACCTAAATTTAATCAATATGACAAGACCCTTCGCCCCCAAGACAACAAGGTATTGGTAACAAAGAGTATAAAGATTGTAGGAATTGAATTAACGCCACAAGTTATAACTTACTTGATAAGTTGAATCAATCCTTAAGGTAAAACAAGCAAGAATATGAATTCTCTCTTAAATAATGCTTTCTAATTCTATTCATGTCTCAAACTCGTGTTAATGCTTAAAGCAAGGGTTTAAATACCCTTTTGCAATACAAACCTTAACAAAGATAACCTAAAAAATCCTAAAGAAAGCCCAAAATATCAAAAAAGCCTTCTTGAAACAAATCTGCCCAAGAATAAATCCCACATGGATTTGGGTTTCAAAACTAATTAAAATTGACTAGTCCTAGTCCAAATAGGATAAGGAAACAACAAAAATAGAAGACTAACTTAAGA
>JANIJH010000005.1:47672270-47682653 GCA_024520975.1 Erythroxylum areolatum
AAAAAAAGACATCATATTATACAAAAAAGTAAAAGAGGGATCTAAGACACAAAATAACACAAACAAGGACAAACATTAGAACTAAAATACATTAAACTAATAAGAAGTAAAAATAATAAAAATAAAAGGAAAAAATATGATACTAAAGTGTGGGTGGTGATTGCGTTGATGTGATGTGAAGCATGGAAACAAGCATGGCATACTACATTAAGGAGCGGTGAATAGCTACAAGGAAGAAAAATAGAAGAGATTGAAAAGTAGACCTGTGCACACAAAGCAAACATATTAAGTCGAGTTTCACTAAAAAGAAATAACAAACAACTAATTGAAAATCAAAACAAAAATTGAATGGGTTTCCTCTTATTTAGTGCTTCTTTAATGTCTTTTATCTGGATACCTTAACTATTATGCTCAAGTTGGATTGCTTAAGTTGAGCGATTCCATTGTTTTCTTCTCTTCATAGGGATTTTTCTCCAAGAATTTCCTAACCTCTCCCTCAATTGCATCAACTAGCAATTAAAAGCATTCATTACTCTCTTTAACCAAGTTCAACTCCTTTTCTTCTTCTTCCTGTAATTTGAAATCAAAATATGTTGCATTAATTTAATCAATGAAAGAACAGTCTTTAGAAACAATACTAGTAGAAGTAGGTTCAACATTAAAGATTGACAATTCTATTGTTTCTCCTAAAATAGTCATACTCAATTTCCCATTCTTCACATCAATCAAGGTATTGGTAATGGTCATGAAAGGCCTCCCTAGGAGTATAGTGTGCTCCATCCTTGCCCTTTAACCTCCCCTATGTCTAGGACAACAAAATCTATAAAAAAAAATAATCCTCTAACCTTCACTAACACTTCCTTCATTATTCCTTTTAGATAACAGATTGATCTATCTACTAATTACAAACACATGTTTATAGGTCTTAACTATCCTAGATCCAATTTCTTATAAATAGTTTGAGGCATAAGGTTTATACTCACCCCAAGGTCAAGCATACCCTTAACCTCATCACCATTACTTATTGATACTTGCACAAGAAAACTCCCTATGTCTTTCAATTTAGGGGGTAATTGTTACTGTACCACCATACTTGCAACCTCTGAAACTATCACCTTCTCGTTTGGTTTAAACTTTTTTTCTTGGTACTTAGTTCTTTAAAGAACTTCACATAAGCTGGAATGTTTCTAATCACACCTAAGAAAGGTAGATTAATATTAACTTTGGAAAACATGTTATATAGATCAGAAAATTTCTTATCTTGTTTCGATTCCTTTAAGGTGGCTTAGAAATGGGATCAGTGGCCTTATCCACCTTATGCAGTCTTGATTCTTCATTGCAGTTGGTTAGATGCCTCAGTTTTTCACCTTTCTAAAAGTGACTTAAGAGGTTGTTGTTTCCATTGCTTTCTTCATTCTACTCACCTTTTTTGTTGGTGAGGTTGTCCTCCTCTTGACTATCTCCACTAGACAGATTAGAATGGATCTCAACATAATTATCAGTTACCTTACCACTTCTCATAATAGTGATTGCTTGGGCTTACTCAGGTTGACTAGACAACTTCCCTTTCTGATTATTATGCATTTGAAGAACGAATTGCCCTACTTGGATCTCAATCCTCTTCACAAATGGCTTCAAAGAATCGAACCTCTTATTGCTCATCTCTTAATTTTGAGTTATGACTTGAATAAACTCATTCAGGCTTTCCTCCAAAGAAGGCTAGCTTGGTGGATTCTGAAGTGAGGGTTGCCCTTAGTAATAATTTGGCCTTTGAAAATTTTGGTATTGTGGTTGGGGTTGTGCTGTTGGATTGTTGGTCTTTCATGAAAAATTGGGGTGGTTTCTCCAACCAGGGTTATAGGTGTTTGAGTAGAGATCATTTCTCTCCCTTAGTTGAAAACCGTTGACTAAGTTCATTTGTTCTTCCCCATCTACAAAAGGCTCATAAGAATACAAAAAAAACATTAGCTTCATAACCATAAATTCCATATATACCACATACCTCTTGATTTGGAACATTTTAGGGTAGTCTTGTAGTTAACATCTTTACATGCCTTGTTAACTTAGCTAACTGCATAGCCTGTTCTTGATTTGAGCTCACTTCATCAACTCTAGTTCTGCTTCCCCTTATGCTTTTTTGTTGAGAATTGGCCCCAACATTTAAAAGATCTTATTTCTTAGGCAATCTTGTTTTCCACATCTCCTCCTACTGTATTGTCCACTATGTACTAGCATCGTTATGTCGATCCATCATAAAAGAACTGGTTCTGCATATGGAGCGGAAAATGATGGTGTGGACACTAAATGAGCAAAGGTTTGAAGCATTCCCACACCTTACACAATGACTCTCCCTCCATTTGATTGAAGGTTGCTATCTTCATCTGCAACTCAGAAGTTTTTTTATGGGAATAAAACTTTCCTATGAATTTGTTGTATACCTCCTCCCATGTAGTTAAAGAACCAAGTGGAAAGGTAATCAGCCATGCCTTGGCCTAATCCTTCAATGTGTATGGGAAGCACCTCATCTTGAGTTAGTCTTCATTTAGGCCATCCAACAGGAATGTTTAAAAGGTGGTATAGAATTCCCAAATGAAAGTTAAAGGGTCTTCATTAGGAACCTCATAGAAAGATGGTAGTATGTTATAGTGGATGCTCTTCAATTCATAGTTTCTAGCTGGCTGTCCCAGACGAATGCATGAAGTGACGTACTCCTTCATTACTGGCTACCTTTTACCCATCTCTTGATCTTTTGGTTTACGTTGCTCGAGATTTTCTTTAAAGTCCCTTAGAGGTCTTCTCATCCAATGTACATTCTCAATAAAGGGCGCCTTCCTAAGACTTCCTCCCTCACATAAACTAAATAAAAACAATAGTGAATTAATAAGAAAATTACTAAAACAACTCAATGAAATAACATGACAAAAATATCTGTATGAACAGACAAAATAATCAACAAACCAATCAAAATTAAATTAAGTGCAAATACTAAACATCCCCTGACAATAACGCCAAAAACTTGTTATGCCCAAATAAGTTCTAAACATACCTAAGCTATCCTACTTGCAAGTATATGAGGTAGTTATAGTGATTACCCAGGGTTATCTCCCACGGAGGTGAAATCGGTTCACTTAAATTAACTTTAAACAAAAAAATAAAAAAAAAATGCAATGCTAAACACTCTATTCTGATTTGTTGAGTAAGGCCTTAAAGGAAATCAAAAAATTAAACTAAAAAGTAAACAAAGCTAACTGTGAGCAAAAATGAATAGATTAACTAAATTGGAAAACACTTAAGAATTAGTTTCACTAATTTAATCTCCTATGTATGACTAAGAGGAAATTATTGGATAGTTGGCTTAATAAAATTGGGTTATAAAATCAATTCAAATAACAAACTAATCTAACTTTCATATTCGACAAGTTTATCATCCAAATTAATTATTAAACCTAACTAATAATTACCACTAAAGTTAATATATTTCTAATTTATAACTTAAGCGTACATAGTTTCTTATTCCATATTAAACTTCTTCTCTCGATCCTTCGTTTAATACTAAAATGATGTAAAGATTGGTCAATCTATTACATCCATTCAGTTCAAAAATTATAGCAAACATAAGACAATAACATAGTCCCTCAAGCATGCATATTTGACTAAAATAGCTACATTAATCCTCAAGAAAAAGAGATTAGCCCATCATGAAAACAACAAAATTCATCATATTCAAATACTTCAATCTCATCTATATCAATATAAGAGAGGCATCAAAGTAATAAACTAAGTGGACACCTGAAATAAACTATCGAAAGCTAACATAGTATAAGTCTATCAATTAACAGAGGAGTAAGTTTAGTAAAACACAAAAAGTAAAAAACATAATGAGAACATGATTGTTCAGATGAGAGAGTTATGGTGATCTCCTGCCACTCTTAAACTTTCTACTTTGATTCTTGCTTTGTGCTTCTATTTGGTTCTCACCCAATCAAATGGTTGCTCAAATTCACTAGGATTCAGCTTCAGCTCTCACTTTCTGCCTCTATTCCAAGCTTTAACCTCTCTATTGTGTTTATCTCTTCCTCTACCTTCTTTCTCTCTATTTGTTTTATGTCCTTGAATGAGTCTCTGTGTGGTGTAAAAGATAAGTATGATGGAATGTGGAATTTTGAATGTAAAATGTGCCACCACCCTCCTTACTCTTTTTGTTTGTAGTTTGTTTTAGGTCTAGGTTTTGGAGTTGTCCTTCCTGCATATGAAATATAGTAAGCTATTGAATTAAAGAAAAAACATGTCACAATGGTGACTTTGTTTGTTACCCCTGTGAGGGCTAGTCACCACTGTGACTTAAGCTTGTCACAGTGGTGACACCTTTAGTCATCACCTTTCTTTATTTTTCTTTTCTTTTCATGCAAATTATTTGCGTGAACCTTCATTTTTCATGCAAAAATTTTCAAAATAATTAATGAAATATTCACACCATTTTTAATCAATTCATCTCTCATTTGCATCAAAACATAAGAATTTGTAACCAAAATCAATATATGAAGGCAATTAGAAGCAATAGAAACTAGACATAACATATATAGCCTTTAGCGGTTAGAGAGCAATTTGGGTATCTAAGACACCATAATGTGACCATATAACATTCCAAAATGATGTATTCTTTCTTTACCCATTGTTATAGTGAACTGATTGTTTAATACTTCCCCTTATTTGAAGTAAACACTTTGTAATTGAAGAAACAGTTATATAGGACTACCCATACAATAAATAATACTTGATGTAGTAACTATGTACCTACCTGTCCCAATTGAATTTTTATCCCTGATAAGCCTCCAAATTCTCTTAGCCAACAACCTTATATTGACAACCTTTAAGGGAAAGAATCCGAGCTCACCTTAATTCTTAGGATATATACCTCCTTCTAATTAACCCTAGTTCTGTTGCCATCTTCCTTGCTTCCATTCTGTTGAAACTTTCCTAAGATTTTGTAAATTGTTTTAATGTCTAAACAAGGGAATGCTAAGTGAAATGCCCAGTATATATTCAGTGAGCTTAATGTTAAGGATATTAATTGTGCCCTTTTAGCTCTAGTTAGAGATTTAGAGCTCTAACTATTTTTCCTAAATTGTATTTTCTCTATCAGAGGCATTAAGTCAGAATGGGTGGGCTTATTAAAGGATATATGGACACTTAAAATAAGTCAGGGGAGTTATTAGTGCTTAAAACTTGTTAGGGATGAAAACTATATTTCGTTATAAGAGGAATTTGTTGAAAGGTACACCCCACTCTTCTCATTATTAACTTAAAATCTTGAGATTTTTCCAAACAATTTTAAGATAATAATTTAAGAGGTAATTCAGTAAGGATTAGCTCTTAAGAATGTATCCTATAAGAATACATACAATTTAGGGTGGAGCAACCCCTCTACATATGGATGGAATGACTATGCTCTAACTAAATATGTATAACAACAATAGCAAGAAGAAAGTTTATAGGTAAAATAATGGAATACCTTGTCAAGAGTGAAGCTAGCCAACAAAAATTTGAGGAGAGATTATCTTCACCTGAATATATTGAGAATAATATCTCATACTATATGAGCTTACTAATGTCTTATAGTGAAAAAGAGATGAAGGTCAATTTTTTAAATGAAGTTGCATCTCAAAAGGGCGAGGAGGTAATTGATGCTATAGGAGAGGACGATGAATAGACGATAGAGGTAGTAGAGGAAGAAGAGGAATAGAAAACCTCTATCTAAGAAGAAAAAGTAGAGAAGTGGTAAGAGATGATTGAAGTAGAAAAAGGGGCAGAAGCCTTTGTCCAGGAAGAGAAAGTGAAAGAGTGCACAAAGGAGATTAAAGAAGAACTAGAGTAGGAGCCAATTGAGGAAATTGCTGATGAATCATTGGTGTTACCTTAAGTACGAAGGGTTCCCGCTTCATACATGACAAACTGGTTATGTAAACTGAAGATTCAGAGAATTTTGTTATCCCTTATTTTATTAACAGTTTGTCATTGAAAAATGCATTAATAGAGTCCATTGGAGATATTAATTTAATAAATTATACCCTCATCATTACCTTGCAATAGGTGGCGTATTTATAGGCTACTAAATTGCCTTGGGGAGAAATGTATGAAAGCAAGCCACTGATTATAAACCTAAGATGATGGTAATGTGCAGGGTTCATCAAGACAATGACATTGAACAAGCACTGGATGGGAGGCAATCCATGAATTAGGATAGGTTTTATTTTAAATTTTATGTTATTTCTATTTCCATACATCTAATTTATTTTCTTTAGTGTTATTTTTATTTTCTTTTATTATTTTATCCCTTTTCTTTATATTTTGCAAGGATATTAGTATATCATATTGGATACATGGTCCCAAACTCATGACAATCAATTTAAAAAATTGTATTACTTAGGGAAGTACCAAAATCCAATTCCTCACTTTTTATTCTTATGTTGTATTGTGTACATTGGGTACAATGTATAATTTTAAGTGTAGAGAGGAGTTAATAACTTTCTTAAGCTTATTATAATCTTTTTTATTTAATTTAATTAACTATTATCTTGAATTAGTTGAAATCTATCCATAAATACTTTCATTTCATTATTGGTTATTGATTTGAATTAGTATGCAAAAGGATGATAGGTACAATAAACTTGTTATTCGAAGTCATATTTGTAGTAATCATTGAAATAGTGAAGTTGAATGAAAATTGCAAATTATTTACACACATATAATCATTTTTTGTGAGCTTTTAAGCTTAAGAGCAAAATTCATAAAATTTTTAAGCTCTTTTTATTCTTTCATGTGTGTTGTCTTTCAAAGTTCAATAATTCTAGAGCTTGCTTTTATTATACATATTGAAATCATATTTTGTTAAATTAAAAGCATTAAATTGATAAAGGCACTTAGATTCAACACTTATTTATGCCTATTTCTTTAATAATTACCTTACCATATTTTATCCTTTAGGAATAATCAAGTTGAGCCTTAGCCTTTTTCATTGATTATAACCCACATTATTATCCTATCTTTCTTTGAAGCCTTTTTTATTGTTTCAAATCCTGAAGGTTATTTATATTACTTGAATGTGTGAAACGGGAACTTTTGAAAGATGTAATATTTCTTTAATTATGGTACATGATAAATGTTCGAAAATATTATAAAAAGGCTATAAAAAGAAGAGAAAAATGTGTACAATACTAATGGATTTATAATGAAGGGACCTATATATTGTGAACAAGTTTCTTTAATGTTTTTCTTTGTAAATTTTCTTCAATTTATCATACATTTTTTTTTATCCCATTAATACCTTATCTAAACCCCATCACAACCTTATAAGGACCTTTTGACTTTTGTTTCTAGTTTACATACAAGTGGTGAAGATGTGATAATATTGCAAGCCTATGGTAAGAGTTCTACTATGCATTGATTTGAGAGTTTGATACTATAACTCTAAACACTTGAGTGCCTTGATCGAAACCTTGGTGAGGGTGTAAAGATTTATGCTTTTGATTTCAATAAGATTATTGACGTGATTTCTATTAATATTAATTTATGAAGTTAGTTTTAGGATAACTTTATTCTACTTGTATGTTAATTTGATTAATATGATATGATGATTTAGCATATGAATAGATAGGCTGGGACGAACATAGGATGAATGTTGTAAAGTTGATAATTTAGATTATGATTTGCTTGAAGACAAACAAAAGCTTAAATGTGGAGATGTTTGATAAATACATATTTGACTATGATTGTACATCCATATTTAACATGTTTTTCTTGTTATTTTATAGTTTTATTATATATTTAGTACTTAATTCGCTCCAAGTGCATTTATAGGTTATATTTTCCTTCATGAATAAAAAAGAAGAAGAATTCAAAAGAAATCATGACATAAAACAAAGATTTGACACAATTTGGACTTACACAATCGTGTATATGCTCGTGTAAGTTTTTACGAACATATAAAGTAATAATTTTAGGTGTTTTTATGTCTACATGCTCACCTAGATGATCGTGTATGTCCTAAAAACCTCAGTTTTCATTATAAAAGAATGTGAATGGAGGCAAACAGAAGAGAACTAAGTTTTGCAGCAATTTTGAGACGTAAGACACCTAGTGAGGTGACGATTTTGATCAAGGGACGAAAAAAACACAAAGTTAACATCAAGAAATCCAATAGAAAGTCACATCAAATCCAAATTTGCAAGAAGATTCGGTAGAAACAAAAAAAATTAGAATTATGATTCCTTTATTATTTATTATTTTTTCATTATGATTATCTTTGATTTTGTTTTCTATTATTAGTAATTAAATGTTTTTGGTGTCTAGGTTGATAAACTCTAGTTTTGGATAACAATATATTTTAATCTTTTATTCAAAACAATTATATTAATTGATTATTGTGATTCAATTTTATGTTTTATTCTTATTCTAATATATCCAGAATATTGGTGCATGATTTGATTTTATATAATTTAGATTGAGAAATCCCAATATAAATAGATTTACTATAATACGAAGGAGTTGGATGCAAAACTAAAGATAGACTGACATAAATCCTCTAGACTATGGTCAAACCTAATAGTAGAATTCATAAATTAATACATCAATCCTAGGTTTTTAACTAGAAAGAGTTTTGTTACACAACTGATGGGTTAGCTATTAATAGTCTTGAGAGAGTTATTAACATAAGATAGGAATTTTCATGATCCAATAATTAATAATATGATTATATGATAAAATGTTAATAATATCTAAAAATTCTTAAGGGAATTTATCACCTAGACACTACTATTTGCTATTGACTTTCCTCGTATTTTACTTGTCTTTAGTTCATAATTTTTTAATCTTAATTTAGTTTATTTGTTTAGCTTTATTTATAAATAAAATCTGAAATCTAAAATTTATTAATTTTGAAAAATTATTTTAAAATAAAGTTTAACTAAAAATAATGTTTTGTGCTTACCTCCGCAGGAACATTTTCCCTTAAGACTTAAATATATAGCCCCACCCAGTTCATGTTTTAACGTATCTGGCATCATTTAGAAAGTTGGAATTTTAAATTAAAGCTTATATTTGGCTAACACTTGAAGAAACAATTGAATTTGATATACTGTATTGTTGCATGTTAAAATTATATTTCAAATGGAATTTTATTTATGTTGAATTTAATCTAGAAATAATTGTACATGTTTATGTTGTGAAAATCGACGAGATTAGACCATATTCGTGGTTAAATAAGACCGAGGGAATAGTAATAAATACACAGATTTTATGTGAAAACCTCCAAATTAGGATAAAAACTACGAGTAACGATAGAAGAATTTTACTGTTAAGAAAAATTGGAGAATTACAAAGAAAAACTAGACCCACAAAAATACACAAAATATTTTTATCTCTCTCTTTCTCTTTCTTTTCTCTCTCACCTCACTCACTCTTTTTTCTCTTCTACTTTCTTTCTCTTTGCTCATCTCCTGCCTATTTATAGGCAAGAGAAGGAAAATATAGTTAGCCAAATTGGCCAACCATTCTTTTGGCATATTAGGCATGTTAGGCACCAAGTGCCTAACTTGCCTATCAAGTTTGACGATTTTCCCACTTAAAGATTTTATTGAGAGTCAATCAAATCTTCACACTATTCTTTCTACCTTACTGCTTCATGTTACTTACATCTCTGTTAGGCTACACGAGGATCAACACCATATAAACTTGTCACCATTGATTGCTTTTGTCATCAAATCTGCCAAGTTATCCATTGTATGAATTTCCTATATGTCCACAGTTCCTTCTTCCACTTTTTCTACGAAGTGATATTGGACTCAAATGTGCTTTATCTTTGAATGAAATATTGGATTCTTTAAAGAACTCTAACTATCACAATACAAAGTAACATTATCTTGTTTATTTCCAAGTTCTTTCAACAGCATCTTCAATCACACCGCTTCTTACTAGCTTGTGTAGCTGTTACATATTCTGTTTCTGTTGTTGACGTAGCCACAACTGACTACAGTTTTGAAACCCAGCTCACAGCTCCTTTAGCTAGTGTAAACACATATCCTATAGCGGATTTACTTTTATCAAGATTACCAGCATAATCAGCATCAACATATCCTTTGACAATAAAATTTGATCCTCCATAACATAATGCAACATCTGAGATTCCTTTGATATATCTAAGACTCCTCTTAATAGTATTCTAATGCTCTCGACCAAGATTCGTCATATATCTACTAACTACTCCCACTGCATGTGCAATGTCTGGTATTGTGTAAATCATAGTGAACATGATGTTAGAGTAGTGCCCTAAAGGCAATCCCCTTTAGCGCTTTTTGTTCATAGTCATGTACAGACTTTATGAATAAA
>JANIJH010000005.1:47687267-47699491 GCA_024520975.1 Erythroxylum areolatum
CTTGCATGTTGAATCGCCGCAAGATCTTCTTCAAATAATTCTTCTGAGAAAGCCAAATCTTCCTATTATTTCTGTCTTAGTGAATTTGCATCTCTAGAATCTTGTTTGTTGATCCTAAGTCCTTCATTTCAAATTCCCCAACCAACTGTGCCTTCAATTCTTTGATACGATCAATATTGGGACTTGTTACCAATATGTCATCTACATACAACAATAAGACTATAAAATCTTCTTTCTCAAACCTCTTGTAATATGCACAAGGGTCTGCATTCAGTCTGCTGTATCCAAGGCTTATGATGAAGCTGTATCCAAGGCTT
The DNA here is from genome assembly GCA_024520975.1 of Erythroxylum areolatum. Lineage (NCBI taxonomy): Eukaryota > Viridiplantae > Streptophyta > Magnoliopsida > Malpighiales > Erythroxylaceae > Erythroxylum > Erythroxylum areolatum. The sequence continues at coordinate 47,687,585 of JANIJH010000005.1, forward strand.
ATGATAAAGGAATCAAATCTCTTATACCAACACCTCAGTGCCTGCTTTAAACCGTATAGAGATTTGTTCAACTTGCAAACCAATTTTTTTTCTCTTTTTCTTCAAAACCTTTTGGTTAGAGTATATAAATTTCTTCTTCAAGATCCCTATGAAGAAATGTAATTTTCACATCTAACTGTCAAGATGCAAGTCAAATATAGCACACATTGCCAGAACTACTCAAACTGTAGTGAGTAGAACCATAGGAGAAAATATTTCATTAAAATCAATACATTTTTTTTAGGATATCCTTTTACTACCAATCTAGCACGATATCACTCTATTTGATCATAACCACTATATTTGATCTTGTAAACCCATTTATTGCCAATAGGTTTTCTTCTTCATGGTAATGATACCAGCTCCCATGTCTTATTCTTATGTAGGGCTTCAATTTCTTCCTGCATTGTTGTCATCCACAAAGATGCTTCTAAACTAGTCATTGCTTCTTGAAGAGTTGATGGCTCTCCGTCCTTAGTTACAAGACAATATGCAATATTGCTCTCCATAATATAATCTGAGCATTAGTTCGGTGCTCTTCTTATATGAGTTGGTCTCCGAGTATTTGGAATATTATATTCAACTGGTTCTTGCTCCTTGTTCTCTAATGCAGCTTTAGAAGAATCATTGTGATCAACTTCCCTATCTACTTGCACTATTATAGTTTCTGGATTCTCTTATATAGTGCCAACATTTTCTGCTTGCTCTTGATCCTTATCTTCTATAAAGATAACATCCCTGTTGATAACAATCTTGTGGGCAATGAGATCTCACAGACGATACGCCTTCACACCTTCAACATATCCTGAGAAAATGCATCTTCTAGATTTTGGATCCAACTTTGTAGTTTCTTGGGCATTGAACATCACATAGGTCGGAGTTCCAAATATATGGAGATTGGAATAATCTACTAGTTTACCAGTCAACATCTCCATCGGCGTCTTTAACTTAATCATAGTTGATGGAGCTCGATTCACCACATAACAGGTAGTATTGACTACTTTTGCCTAGAATTTCTTATCTAAGCTTGTAGTTCTCAACATCGCTCTTGTTCTTTCTAACAGAGTTCTATTCATCCGCTGCTACTCCATTTTGTTGAGGAGTGTACGCCGTAGTGAACTACCTTTTGATACCTTCTTACTTGCAGAATTCATCAAAGTCTTTCCCAGTAGATTCTCCTCCATTATCTGAGCACACACACTTGATCTTCTTACCAGATTAGAGATCCACCCGCGCATTGTAAAATTTGAAAGTTGGAAACTCATCTACCTTCTTCTTGATAAGAAACACCCAATATCTCCTCGAATAATCATCAATGAATGATACAAAGAAATTTTCTCCTCCTACGGATGTAATTGGTGCTTGCCATACATCAGAATGAATCAAGTCTAGAATTTCTTTGCTTTTAAACTTTGATGTGATGAACTTCAATCGATGTTGCTTACTCACGATGTAATGCTCACAGAAGGGTAATGACACCTTTGTAAGACCTGGAAGTAGATTCTTCTCTGCAAGTATCTCCATTCCTTGTTCTGACATATGTCCAAGCTTTTTATGCCACGTCATTACAAATTTGTGGTTTGGATTAGTCACTACAACGGATGCCTCTCTTTCTTGCAAAGTTAATCCCTTCAGTATTTACAGATTTCAATAATCTTCTCTGCTTTCATAAATACTACTGCTCCTTTAATCACTTTCATGATCTTGTTTTGAATCTCAAATCTGAAACTGAGATCATCTAGTTATCCTACAGACAAAAAATTCTTCTTCAGGCCCTCCGCATGTCGCACGTTTTCAATAGTCTGAGTTGTCTCATCATTCATTTTTAGCTTGATGGTACCGATACCAATGATCTTCAGAGCTTGGTCATTACAGCTATACACAGATCCCTCAGAGACGGATTAATACTAATGGAACCATTCTCTTCGAGAGATCATATGAAAAGTAGCTACTGAATCGAGAAGCCATATATCAACAAATCTTCTCTTCCCTCCAATAGTCGATGCTGCTTCACAGACCATTGCACCTCCATCATCTGAAGTATTTGCCACATTTTCTTGAGGAATAGAATTTTTCTTATTCAGATTCCAACAATCCTTCTTCAGGTGCCCTTTCTTATCACAATTGTAGCACTTAAAATTCTTCTTACTCTTGTATTTTGATCTACCTTGATTATGACTTCCACTTGGGTCACGTTCCATTGATGTTCCTCTCGTCACTACTAAGGCCTTCGCTTGTTGAAAATTTACTAGCCTGTCTTCCTTATTTTTGCACAGACTTTCTTCTTCCAAAATAGCAACTTCAATATTGGAGAAGACTAGAGTATCTTTGTTATTTGTTAAATTGATGACGAGTTGATCATACAAATCTGGTAGACTTTAGAGTAGAAGTTCTGCACATTCACTTATCTCTACTGTGTATCGCAATGATGTGAGTTGGAAAAATAGAGTGTTTAAAATATTTAAATGCTCCATCACTGAAGTGGATTCCACCATGCATAAAGTGTATAATTTCCTCTTCAGAAAAATTTTGTTATAGAGTGATTTGGCCTCGTACAATTTTGTGAGTTGATATCATATTTCCTTCATAGTCTTCTTTTCTTTTATGTTGGATAATACTCCATCAGCTAAAGTTAGGTGAAGATTAGCTACAGCATTCCCATCTATCTCGTTCTATTTTTCATCTGTGACTCTAGCTGGCCGTTCACTAATGGCCATCAGGTAATTAGCTTCCCTCAAGATTGCTTTTATCTTCAATTTTCACAACAAGAAATTACTTCCATTGAACTTTTCAATCTCAAATTTGCTGTCATTGCTTCTATCAAGAATATAATTTAGCTCACACTATTTTACGTGAATAGTACCCATATGAATGAATAGTACTATACACGTGAATAGTACCGTAGATGTGAATAGTATTGTATACTTGAATTACAATAACGGAACTCCGAACGGACTACACCAAAAAATTTGTCGTAATTTTTTGATCTCGTTCTGATACTACTTGTTGTGAAAATCGATCGAATTAGAGCAGGTCGCAGCTAAGTAGTATTAAGAGAATAGTAATGAACAAATGGATTTTTCATGAAAAAATTCTAAATTAAGGTAAAAACTACGGACAATGATAGAAAATTTTACTGCTAAGAAAAACTAGAGAATTATAAAGAAAACTAAATCCACAAAAATACAAAAAATATTTTTGTCTCTTTCTCTTTTTCTTTTCTTTCACCCCACTCTTTCTTTTCTCTTTTTTAGTTTCTTTCTTTTTGTAGAAAGAAGATATAGTTGATAAATAAGTAGGAGAAAGAAGGTATAGTTGGCCAAATTGACCAACTATTTATTTGACATATTAGGCATGTACAGTGCCTAACTTGCCTACCAAATTTGACAGGTTACGCTATATATACTGAAACAAGTGATGTAATAAAGCTGCCAAAAGTTTAGAAACTCACGAACGCATTTTCGTTAAAATGGCGAATGGAAAGAGTACAACTCTTGCAGCTTCTAGCACTTCGAAAAGCCAATTCCTTTAACAAACTTGGTAAGGGCCGGCAAGTCCCACTAAAGGAAAGAAGTTCAATGTACTTATCTTATTTTGCCTAGTGGATAAGATACGGTCAAATCATGAATTTTTTCCAGCTTTGTTAACAAATTTCTAGCTCAAGTTAATCTATATATGTAATGCAATTTCAGAATGAAATGATGAGTTTTTGACTTTTAGCTTTTTTGGTCAACCTTTATCTTAAACGTCTCGTCAAGTTGGATATGGATTGTCTTCCATGGGCCTAAGTCAATAATGTATGCTTAGTAATATGTTTAAAAAAAAGGGTTGAAAGTATGAAGAGAGCACCGTACAAAAATTATATAATTGAAATTAGAGGATATTATGCCTAGTTTATTGAAAAATAAATTCAATAACAAAAGTAGGTATATTCTTTGTTTCAACACTATTTATATAATTCACACCTTGGGCATCTGAATAGTGGAAACTATCCTTCTATTGAGCTTCTTCTTGTCCTAGAGCCAAGGGACAAATGTTTATCTCACGATGCTTTTAAATACATCGATTGACATAGATCAGTTTCTTTAAAATTGGGAGAAAGAATGACAATCAGGTGTCTTTGCGAAAGCCTTCTGTAGGGAGGCACAATAAACTCTGTGCAAGGGGATAACATCCATACCTGTTCTGCGCCTGTCCATATGCTCGCCAAAATAACTTCCAACTTTAGTCCAAATAGTTGTTTGCATTGGACTTGTCTATGGATGGTATCGTGCAAATGCTTGCCATTTTGGCCAGAAGAGAACAAAAAGCGTGACTAGACGATATACTGAACTAAAAACATTCCTTTGGCAGCTAGCGAAACGCTGAAGTAAAGAAGCACCAAATTGGCAACTCTGACAAAGACAACATATCTTGTGCTCAATGTGTGACTGAAGGTAATTGGGATGACTCATGAAAGCAGAATGCAATGTTTCCTTACATATATATATATACATATATACATACAGGCACACTGTCAATTTACATCCAACTTCTATATATATGTAATGGCTATCTATTTTATTCACATCTGGTTCCTTACCTTACATGGAAGACTTATGGGTTGTTAGTTGAACATGAGGGGAGGGGTTTGTCTAATGATGAGTTTAGGCTTAGCCATTGGCTTGATGCTACTGGCGACGCCATTAGATGCACGTCTAATTTCTCCCAAGCTTTCAGTAACACTGCCAAGAAGAAGAGCAATTGATGATGGTTCATATATGTTGCCGTACGATATGTCAAGAAGTTTGCACCACCGCAGAAGGTGGATGCAAGGCGCAGATGTCGACAGGGTCTCACCTGGAGGGCCGGACCCGCAACATCATTAGTCACCGTGCTCTTGGACTGACATATGTGACAGCTGTCATAACGCACGCAACTCATGCAAAGATCTCCCTGAATTTGGAGCAGAACTATCCCAATTTTATTCAGTTAACTGCTGATCAAGTTCATTGTGGATGAGAATCTCTATTTCATGTAATAACTAATTTAAAAGCCTATGTTTCTCTTTTCTTCCAAAATATATATATATTCTTTATCATAGTCACCGGAACTCTCCTACATTTCACATATATTAGTGGGTACTTCAAGAAGATTAGGTTTTTTTGATTGGATGGTTTTGTAGGTCCCTTGACTTTTTGGAGTGTTGCAAAGTAGATAAAGATTACATATTTTTATCCATAGGACTGGCTTTAATTCACATGCCTGAGTTGTTGATAACGTATTCAGTTTAATTTTTTATCAGATCTCTTATTAGGTAAAATCTTAGTACGAGTATTATTATGTCTAACATTAGGCTTGATAATGAGCTGATATCGTTTTAGTTCTACTTCCTAGATTGACATTCGAGCTGTTCAGACTAAGCTTCCGGCCGATCTTCCAAGCATAAATTTAACTAAAAAATCAATCAACCTAACCTTGATCCTTTGATTTTGAATCCAGTTGGGTCAGGCCAAATTTTTCTTTCCTATCTAATATTATGATGAGAATCAAGTGTCTATTAATCAAGCATTGAGAGTTATTGGAGATCTTTGAATGATATTGGAGGATTGATGATACAAAGAAAGAAAACCTGAATGACTTAATGGTGGATCTCTTTGCAAGGATGAAATTAGATCTATCATGATGATCCAAGTGAAGGAACAATTTGAAGATTCACGGTTATAAAATGTAACCATCACTGGACTACGAGGAGGATAACCGACTCCAACCATGCAGTTTTGCTGGTATTCTGAATAAATAATATATAATCAGTGCCATTCTTTTGCGAGGTTTTACCCGTTGAAGTTTCATAAGAGCCAACGCCCTAATGTTGGACTTATCTTTGTTTTACACAGTTTCATCCAGAACAAAACCAATGAAGGTTAATTATTATTTGTGGTCTCGTACTACCTAGCGGTATAATATTTTTATTTTGATAGATTTCCTTTTGGATCTATAGTCTTAAGAGTTTCGTGCCTATAAGAGGCTTTAGGATGCTTATCATAGGAAGTTTTTAATTATTAATGACTATTAAAACTAGTGGAGGGTTTTTCTTCCATCTTTTGGAGTTATCGATCGATGCCCCTCGTTAAGTGAGAAGACGTGTGTAAACCCAAACACACAGGGAGACGAGGCCTCAAACGTATCCGAGCCTCTGACAATGCTTTTTTGGCCAAACTTGGATGAGCTTTAATTCCGCTTTATGGGTTTGACTGTTAAAAGCCAAGTATAGGCTGGAGCCGGACCATATACCCCTCACTATCGATAGGCCAGAGGCTTTCGCTACCTGTCGAGGTTTAGCTGCTACTGGGCCTATAGTACACCAAGGGTTATAATGGAAATTGAGAAACGGGAGGCAAATCTTATTCTAGTTGGACAATTGGTTAATGGACTGGGGGGCCCTCGTCGATATAGCGAGCTCACCCCTCCCTGACCATGATCTTTACGTCATAATGTCAGAATACACGACTGCAGAAGGCAACTGGAAGTGGCACCTATTCCAACAATATCTTCTCTCAACTGCCTGTCTGGATCTTGTCGAGATTCAACCTACGATGGAAACTCCAGAGGAGGCTCTCCCTATATGGGGGCCTACTAATCATGAGCATTTTACGTCGACGTCCGCATATGACCTTATTGTGGGAAATTCTTCGCCTGTGGCTAAAAGGCCTTAGGACTTAGTCTGGAAATGACCTGGACCCCAAAGAATTCGAGCTTTCCTTTGGTTACTCTTTAAGCTAAAACTTTTGACCAATTACCAGCGAGTAGCTCGTCATCTCATCCTAGACAGTAAGTGCCCTTTTGTGGTCAGGCCGAGACCATTTTACATGCCTTTCACGACTATTTGCAAGTCAAACACTTTTGGGGTATCTTTTCCCCCGAAGTTATTATTCCAGCTTTCTTCCAGCATGAAGTTGAGGCATGGGTGACTACCAATCTCACGTCACATACTTAAGTGCAACAGTCCCCATGGCCTACTATCTACGGGGTTGCTTGCTGGTTCTTGTGAAAATGGAAGAATCGTAGCAATTTTTATGACGGTTTTAAGTAGCCTGACGATGGTCACCGAGTCGTTATAGAATATGTTAACTAGATTCATAAGGCGCGGTCAACAGAATAGAGTGTATTTGGAGACCCCGCTTCTATAGCTGGCCAATCCATTAGGTGGACCAAACCGCCAGGGGATGGGTCAAACTCAATACTGATGGAGCTGTTAAGTACGACCATCAGATGGCTACGGCAGGGGGGCTGATAAGGGACTGCTAGGGGCAGTGGTGCGGCAAATTTATCCACCGATTTGAGAGAGACTCACCTCTTGAGGCAGAACTTTGGGGTGTTCAATCGAGGTTCCAACTGGCTTGGGGTCTTGGGTATCGACATCTCATCATTGAAGTCGATTCCCTTGAGGTGATCAATATTCTCTCTTCCTCTAATTCTTTAGGGACTGACCAATATTATTTGGTGGCAGGTATCCGGGATCTACTGCGTCAACCTTGGGAAGTGCTGCTCCAACATGTGTATCGAGAAGATAACCAGAGTACCGATAGCCTGACCTCCCTCGTAGCCTTTGTCAGGCTAGGTCTACATTTTCTCCCGGAGCCGCCGATGTCAGTCCGAGCCCACATATACCGTGACCAGCATTGATTTTTGTACCGCAGATACTGCGATAGTTAGGATTGTATTGTAATTTTCGTTTTATTTCCCTTGTAACCAAATTTTTTTTATTTATATCATAATCCTAGGACTTATTACTTGTAATTTTTTAAAAGTTTGGCATTCATTTCCTTTCGTCATGTGTTTTCATGAATTGACCTTTGTTCTATGGAATCGTTATAGGTCCTTTCTTATTGATATCAAATTTTATTAGTCCTATCACTGAGGTTCATATTAGAATTTGGAACCAGAACTTAGTTTTATATTAGGTTCATTTTTTTGGAATGTAAGTAAAATTCATTTACAAGGTGAAAATTACAAAATGTATGAAGTTACATATCTAAAAATGGAGCTCAAAGTATTGGAGACAGTGCTCATTGGAAATATTCGGCCACATTGTATTCTAATATTTTTATTGTATTAAAATTACTAGATTCATTTTTAATATTGTTATTTACGCATTCAATATTCATTATTATTCTTGTGCTTCTTCAAGTTTTAATGAGAACAAATTAATCTTAAATTATTTTTCTTATTTCTTGAGTTTCTAATCAATAAAAAAATAAAATTTCAATAAAATTTTTGAAAGAAGTCCAAAAAGTTTTACAACAACAACATTGAATTCAAACTACTAGGTTCAATTTTAATATCGTTATTTATGTATTCAATATTCATTATTATTCTTGTGCTTCTTAAAGTTTCAATAAGAACAAATTAATTTTAAATTATTCTCCTTATTTCTTGAGTTTCTAATCAATAACAATAAAATTTTTGAAAGAAGAAGTCCTAAAAGTTTTATAACAACACTCAGTAGAAACCCTGCTAACACATGAGGTTCTAGGGAGATCCAGTAGCACGCAACCTTATAATTGAAGAAAAATTTATTCCTATTCCAACAAAGACTAGGAACCCTACTACCATAATAATTCTATATATTTAGTTATTCTTGCTTTTTTTTTCCTTTTTTTCAAAATATTCTAAATTCATACTTGTGAAAATTCTTCTTTATTTCATTAAGTCTAATTAAGTTCCTTTGAACTCAATTTCTCTTTTTGAGTTTTTTGTTTATTAACCTTTAATTTCATTTCTTTGATTGTTTTATGCCTAAATTTACTTCTTGGTAAGTATTTGACAAAGGGAAAGATTTAAACTGCTTTTCTAGATTTAGATTGCCTTCTTTACAAAGAATATTAAGCCAAGAGTTTATGCTTAGGGTTGAGTGAAACCTTGGGAGAAACATGTGAGGAAGTGCTCTTGTTATTAATTTTTGTGTGGAGGTATATCATGACTTAAACACAAAGTAGAAACCTGTCCAAAGATAAGAAGGCAATGAAGAGGAAATTATTAGAGGAGACTAACAGTCCTTTAGGAATGTCATTTAAAGCTAATGTAAACAAATTCTTCAATAAGTAAGTGAATTTAGGGAATGTTTGGAGAAATATGAAGTTGTTATAATTGGAATACAAAATAATCCATCTCTAACTACTAGGATGGATGAATCTAAAGAGAATGATGAAGTTCAATGTCCTACTAACTACTTAGGAGAGCTCAAACTAAGGGGTGGTATATGAATAATAGGAGGAACATTGGAGAGAAAAAGAGGGGGTAGGTTTCAAGTAAGAAAAGGAAGAACAGGAAAGAGTGAATAATAACATAGGAAGAATAAAGATGGTGACATCGACTTTTATAGGAAAGATAGATCAATATGATCATTTGGAACGGGAGAAGCAAGTGCAGTTGGATTTTGATTGATATAATTTTTTGAAAGAGAAAAAGTTAAATTTGGTTATTTTAGAGTTTGGTGAATATATCATAGATTGGTATGATCAACAAATTATCACTAGGAAGAAAAATTAAGATTCACCTGTCAGAACTTTTAAAGAGATGAAGCTAGTGATGAGGAAGCAATCTGTGCTAAGTTCCTAATATAGGATCTCTTTCAAAAGTTACATATGCTAACTCAAAGTTTCAAGAGCACAGAGGAGTATTATAAGGAGATGGAGGTTATTACGGCTATGGTAAACATTAAGGAAGATAGGGAGGTGACAATGGCTTGATTAATTTATCTGTTGAATATGACAAGTACCAATTTAATGGAGTTAGATTTTTACACAGAGCTAGAATATATGAGGCATATGGCTATGAAGGTATAGAGACTATTCAAAAGTAGACCAACAAATAATTTTTATGTGTCTAGTGTAGGTTTTTTTATCATGGAGTAAACTTTAATTTAAAAAGAAGGAAAAGGCTTCAAAGCCGAAGTATGAAGTAACATGGTAAAAAGTGCAGGCACATATGATGGAGACAATTATGGTTCATTCCATTTCTATAACCAAGAATTGAGACATCAATTATTTCAAATTCTTGGGGAGAGGGCATATAATATCCTAATATGCCAATAAGAGAGTAATGATGATGGGGAAGGATGGAGAATATGTATTTGAGAGTGAATGGGAGGTAGGGGATTATATGCTTGGTTTGGGGGAAGCTAGTGTTGAGGAGTGCATTGAGAGACTCAAGGTGGAAAGAAAGTTGACAACTAAAAGGGTGCTAAACAAGTAAGTAAAAGAAAAAAGTGACTAAGCAAAAGGAAAATGTTTTCCATATTATACATGTGTTTAAGTATTGAGTAAGCAATATGATCATAGAAGGGGGATGTTGCGCAATGGCTAATTTAGAGTTAGTAGACAAGTTGGGGTCACTAACTATCAAACAACTTAATTCCTACAACCTACAATGGTTAAATGAGAATAGGTAGGTCAAGGTAACAAACCAGCCGAGGGGTTAAGTGATGTAGTACCTATATAAGTTGATTACATTCATTTAGGACATCCTTAGTAATTTTATTAGATGACAATGCATGATGGGTAAAAAAACATATATTCTTTTACCATAGATGACAAACCAATCACTCTTGCTTTATTTTCACTAAAATGAGTGTATGAAGACCAACTCAAGATATACGAGAGTAAGAGAGAGTAAGAGAAAAGAAATGAAAGCTAATATATAACAAAAATTTAAACACTTTTTGAAATGAAAAGAGAAAAACATAAAAGAAAAGGTGTAAGCTTGATAGCAAAAGTGGAGGATGTGAGATATGTATTCTTGCCCATACACCATATGCTTTTTCTTATTTATGAAAAATATTTCCTTTCTCATGAAGGTAATACTAATGGTACCTTTCCAAGTGGTGTTATTTCTCTTTTTTAGAAGTTTTAGAATCTCTTCCTAGTGTATTACCATTTACGCAAGGAGTTGGGCACAAATTTAACTTCAATATAGGTATGTAGATTCTAATAGACCAAACTATCAAAAAAAATCTAAGGGAGACTAATGAGATAAAAAATTAAGCGAAGGATATTTTAGACAAGGGCCATGTAAGTGAGATTTTAAACTTATACGTTCTTTATTTTTAGGTATTAAAGAAAGATGGAATATAAAGAATGTGTTGCATAAAAAAGAACTTTGTTGCCTTTCTTGGATATATGGTAAATGTAAAGGGTATAAAGGTAATTAAGGAGAAAGTGAGTTATTAGAGATTGGTTAACACCAAAAACCATAAGTAATATTAGGAGTTTCTATGGATTGGCTCTTTTTTTTAACAAGATATATGTTTACAAACAATCCACTAAGGAAACCATATTCACTAATAAGAAAATTGGTAAACAATCTCTTTACTAAAAAAGCAAGATTACAACTCGTGTTAGAAACTAGCAACTAAACTTCCTTAGAATCAATTGATTTTGTTCTTAAAAAAATGATCTCCTTAATGGTTTGCCGAATCTCAAATATTGCCTCTTTTAGAGTAGCATACTTGTTTTTTAATCTTCTATTATTCCTTTAATTTCTTATCCCTTGTATATAAGTACCCAATGCAACAAATAAGTCTCAAAAGTGTTCATAGGAATGCAAGAGTGATCCATTAGCCATTGAATAGTTTTAGAGAAGGAATTTCATGTGAGGTGCCATTGACTAAATCTTTTAACCTTATTCTAAAAAGTATAACCAATGTGACATTCAAAGAATAAGTGTGTAAGCGATTTAGAAGGGGGGGTTTGAATAGATCTTTAAGCTTTTTGTAATTTTATACAATAAAATCAGAAGTTAAATCATACAAAAAAACAATATAATCAAATCTAAATGAAAAGAGTAGGGAAGAAGAGCAAACACTGTTTTTATAGAGGTTCGGTGCTA
>JANIJH010000005.1:47712411-47723644 GCA_024520975.1 Erythroxylum areolatum
AATGTGGAGGCCAACTTCTTCTAACTCTTCATCCTCTTTGGCCGGTTCTTCTTCTTCTTGGGCTCCAAATCCTATGTTGGACACATCTTCCAAGGCTTTGTGTGATGGTCCTCCATCAATCCCTCATTTAGCCTTTTAAATATCTTTCTATAGTTAAAATTAGGGTTGTTTCATAATACAAAGTCAGCTACATGGACATATTAAAGCAACCATTTATGAGAATTTTGCTAAAAATCATAAACATACATGTTCATAATGAACTACACAGCTAAGAAAAACAACTATATCGCTCATTTACATGACCTTATAGGTTGCATGACTAGTTGAAACTTCCTTTTCAAGCTTTTATATAGTTCCAGTGACTTATATAGTCCCATACACAATTGTGTGAGTTGCAGAATTTCATTTATTGTATTCTTTGTCTTTCACCCAAACTCATCTCCTTTACTCCCACAAAGGTAAATAATATTAAACATCAATAAAAAGGAACAAACATTATGAGTTTAGCTGATTTTGATTCTTATTCTTAGAACTTGAGTTAAGACTTCGATAGTAATGTAAATTGATTTAAAAGTCAAACACACTATAAGGTTCACTATTATTTAATGTACAAAAAAAGTCATATGATGGTCTCTTCTTAGTGAATTCTGGTTCATTTTATCTTTGGGAACTTTGTTGACGTCTCGCCTTTTTCTATAATTATTTTCTTTAACTTTTCATAACTTACCCTTATTGGCTTGAGAAAATAATGTATTAAAATTTTCTAATAGAAGAAGTCATTATCGTTAAAATTTCTAATGTTTTAACCTACTTAACCGAATGAAGCTCTTAACTACGATATAACCTCTTCTCTAAGTATCACTAGATGCTAATGCAAATTATTATCCCCATTAACACCAGATTGGAGTTAATTTAGTAATAATACTAATAGCACAAAGTGAGGGAGAGTCTATATTTTTTAAATAAACCTAAGTTGAGATTTGATTTTAGTCCCATTTCCAAATTAACCATATTCACGTGGGTTTGGAACTAGGGGACTTTTGAAACGGACATATGGGTGGCACATGTCTGTTTGTGTCAGGAAGGTTTCTCATCACTTGCCCTCCCAAAGCGCGTGTAACAAACATCTGTCCCTCCCGTTTCACTACACTCCTAATTTCTACTCGTTTACTCTCTTGCTGAGATATGATTATCTTGAACTGAATTCCTTTTCACATTCAAAAAAGAAAAATTCCTAATTTTTAATAAGCCCTAATCGTTCAATTAGGTTTTTCAACTTCTATCCTTTTGTTTAATCCTCTTTGACTCTTCCACATTCAGCAGGACGAAGTGTACTCCCACAGAATTAGGGTTCAGAAAAAGGGGGAATTTTTGCTTAAGACTAATATATCTACCGACCATTATTATTATTACACCAATTACCATAACAACGCACACAAGACAAAACTTCATTCTTTAACCCCATAACTAAACTGCCGTCACCACGAAGTAGCAGCAGCAGATAGTGGCCACCGTGGCGTCAGACGATTCGTCAAGCGGCAATCACCGGCCACCGGTGGTGAGGAACCCCAACAATGGGAGTTCTCCACCCGGGTACGTGAGATTCGATAATAAGGTCAGAATTAGCTTGGGTTCTAGGTCTACGTTTGACATTAGACAACTTAAGAGGAAGTTAATTTGTGAACTTGATCAAGTTAGGAGCTTGAAAAAGAAGCTTGATGCTAAAGAGAGTCAGAGTAGTAATGGTTGCAATGTTGATAAAACCAATGATAACAAGATAGGAGCTAATAGGGTTGGTACTCTTGCTAGAGTTAATTCTGAAGTGAGTTATGTAGGGTCTGCCAATCCACGCCCAGTTCAGGGGTTAACGGGATCATTGGATGATATAGGTAGCAATTATAGTCATGCTCGTGTTGGTGGGTCTGCAGATAAGGAGAAGAAAACCCCAAAGTTGAATCAGAAGAAAAGTTCTGATTTTGTGAATGAAAAGGCGAAGTTTGCGGGTTCAGACGGCAAGAAAAAGCCTAAACCAAATAGCGGAGGAAAGAAAGACAACGGCGGAGAAGTTTTTGGATTTGTTTCTGGAAGGGATAGATTTCCAAAGGAGCTATTTAAAATGTGCGGGGATGTTTTGGGGAACTTGATGAAGCATGAGTATGGGTGGGTGTTTAATGTCCCCGTGGATGCTAAGAAATTGAAGTTGCATGATTACCATAAAATTATCAAGCGTCCAATGGACCTAGGGACCGTGAAGAGGAAATTGAATGAAAATTTGTATAAGTCACCTACAGAGTTCGCAGAAGATGTCAGACTGACATTTAAAAATGCCATAACTTATAACGAGAAAGGGCAGGATGTGCATTTTATGGCTCAGGTATTGTTAAAGATATTTGAGGAGAGGTGGGCTGTTGTTAAGACCAAGTTTAAGTTTGATAGGAGGCCTCAAGCAAGAAATTCTGCAAATTCACCAACAAAAGATATCCCCAATTCTTGTTCTTCTGCTCCTATTCATGCTCAGTCTACAATTGCTGTTCCTCCTGTACAAGTGCCCTCTGAAAAAAGGAAATTGGATAGGTTGGAGGCCTCGGCAGTGTCAGTGCATTCCAAGTCAAGTACTGGTAATACTGACACTATCTTGAAGAAGCCTAAGGCAGCAAGTGCTGAGAGAAGGGATATGACTTATGAGGAGAAGCATAGATTAAGTATAGACCTACAGAACTTGGCTTCAGATAAGCTTGACAGTGTTGTCCAGATTATCAGGAGGAGAAACCCTGGCCTTTTCAGACAAGAAGATGAGATTGAGGTAGACATTGAGAGTTTTGATGCTGAAACTCTTTGGGAGCTGAATAGCTTTGTTACCAAATATAAAGACAGCTTGAGCAAGAGCCAGAAAAATGGTGAATATGCTCTTAAAGGAGCTTGCACTAATGTCAAAGAGACTGTAAGACTATTGTTTTGGTTGAATCTAAGTCAAGTTTATTTGATTTTCCCGTTGTCTTGTAACGTCCTGATCTTATTAACCATACAGAGCATGATATCAGCTGCTGGAGAGGCATTTACAGGGCCTGAAGCAGGTAAAACCTTTAGCTATGTAGGATTTCGATCATCTTCATTCAAGTCGGCATATAGATTATTTCCCACACTCTGACCCCTATTTGCTAAATGAAATTTCAAAAACTGTCTACTTTTGAGCAGTTGAAAAAATTACTGCTGGATGTTTGCCTGTTCCAGGTACAGTAGAAGGTGAAAATGCTAGTGGGTCAAGTCATTCAGGAAGCTCTAGTAGTGATACTGGATCCTCTTCTAGTGGTAATGAACAATTTACCTTTAGTGAACAACAATTCAGTCGATATTTGGCCAAATCATGAAAATAAGTGGATGCTTCTGTGCATAATCTGCAGGTTCTGATAGTGATAGTTCCTCAGAATGTGGGTCAGATGGAGGTCAATAGCCTATGATTTGATAGAATCGGTTAAGGTATGGGGCACAGTTCTTTGCTGTCAAATTCTAATGCTTGTTTCTGTCACCTGTGGCAAAATGTCACCAACTTTTTAAATGGTTAGTGCTGATTGGATTCATTGTGTTAGTAAGTACAAAAAATTACAATGTCTAAATTATAAATGGTTCTGAATGCCCAATTGGCATTCAATCTATCCTGATCTGGATGGCTGGATCATCACCAATGGTCTCATCTATGAGATGCATGTCATCTCAGTAACAGCGTCCTACTTCACATGTTTCTTATCTATCTGTTTACAAGAGCCAGGAAAGAGGGGGCAAAACGCTGTTCTCACTTTGGCATTAAATTTCCATGACAATGCCCACTCTTAACATTTGGAAAGACCGGATTACTTGTTTTCCACTTCTGGGTATGCGAGAGTTTCCTTATTTAAGTATTTTGTGTAGTATGCTTGATCAAAAATTTTGTTGTAAAGCTTTTCACTCTTTTTCAAGCCAGGTCTAAGTTGTCAATTGAGTTTCCAAATCTACTTAAATGCCTCAATTTGAATGTTTATTAAATGAATAGTAACGCACACATGAGATCTTGAATTCTTTATAAGTGAAAATTTGTCATTAGAGATCAAATTGTCAATGATAAAAGTGTATGAGACATTCAACATGTGAAATAGGTCAGTCGGTTATTGTATAGAGATAATTGACCAAGTTTAAACATTATGGAAAAAGATAGTACGAATTAAACACATGTACAACCCTTGAGAATATGATTAAAAAAAAAGATAGATAATGTTACATGGTTGTATATTGTATAATTTACATATACACCATGGCACTCAAAAGTTTTTTTTTTTTGAATTTTTCATGAAAATAAGAAAATTTTTTGCACTCAAGTTCAGCTCTAATTTGATGAATAAAAAAGGTAACATAGATATATCCTGAAAACATTAAATTGTTGAATCAGTTTTTTTTTTTTTTGGCATTTTTGAAAGGAAAATGGTAACTTGATATCCATTTGCGATGTGTGTATTGATCACAATTTATGATATTAGCAGGTCACTCCTGGCACTAGTTCTTCTACCAGATTTAGGGTGCACTGGTTATAAGAAATAACTTAGAGCTACTTCAGGAAGATTTGGAAAGTTTATGACCAATAATACTCGAATCCTAATGGCATTTAACCAAAGCATTTAAGAGATATTAATTTTGTCCTATTGCTGTTTGATGTGAAGTTTTCGTCCTATTGCTGTTTGATGTGAAGTTTTTTAACATAGGTATTGCTTGTTGCAGCAGTTGACTTCGCTAGCATTTGAGAGAGTGCTGATCCAAGTAGAAAGAATTTATGTACCCTAATGAAGTTCAGTTTTGGAAGCTGTTTCACTCAGATCGTCAGAATTTGTACAGATTTGTGAATGCGTGGATTAGAGGTTGGGATATGTCAATCGCAGGGGTAAGAAACAACAGATAGGGTACAGAATTTTAGTTTGTAATCTTAACTTCAGGACGGGATAATCGTGCATAAAATAATACCTTTTCATGGTTGAATTTAACAAGTTCAGCTAGGGTATATGTCCAACTATATTAAGGTAAAGTCTGCTTCTCCAAAATCAAAACTAGTCTGTTTTTTCTTGTATAATGCGTATGACAAATAGATTGAAAACGTACTGCATAAGCTTCTCAGGAAATCATTGGGACGGAAACGCATTCATAAAATTCTGGGTTCCAATGTACAATGGTGTACTTATTGACGATAAATATTCAAGTTTTCTCGGTAAGCCTACTCTTTAGAACACCAAAGCCAATGCCATGAGCAAAATTCAACAAACCCAAAATTTCGATGTCCTTATGACCAAGGAAGCATATGCCTCAGTCTAAATCATCAATTATTTTACTGATTCGCGAATTTGATTCCCTTCTCGATAGATGCTTTGAGTTCAGGCTTCAGCTTTTCCAAGCCTTCCTTCTCGAAGTCAGAAAGAGGGCCTAATCCTAGGATTTCTTCCACACCATTCTTCCCAAGCCTCACCTGCAAAGGATAACCAAAAATATGAAACTGTTGCAGCCATCATCTCAACGAAAAGGAATCACACATCATTAGTAATTAGTAACTATGGGATGGATATCCAAGTTTGCCATCTTAGAAAGACAGCGCAAGACCTAATCCACCAAAATCTCAATCTAAAATTGATGAAAATATATGATACTTATGAACAACTTCACTTTTATTAGAGAAGCAATTTCAACAACTGTGTTCTGATGAATCCATATGGACAATAAGTCTATATGGTCACATCTCCAGCAAACTTTAGTAGAACTGTGACCCGCACTTAATTCACTAAGCTAAGCAAAATCTTGGAAAGATTAATAACACTTGATTGTAGGTACAGTATTGCTGAAACACATGGAATTAGTATTTCAATGATGAAAAAATGTAATATCCACGTAACAGGGCAATTACCTTCCGAAGAAACAGCAGGGTACAAGCAACTATTAAATGATGATAACAACAATTTCAATTCACGGCAAGAACAAGTTCAGTCAATCACCTTTGAAGCAAAAAAAGGGAGCTCAGTGACACTTGATTGTACAAATGAACATTCCACCACATCTGGAACACCATTGAGTCCCTTCAAGCAAGCATCAGCAAAGATAGCCCCAGCATAACTGTTAAAGGTTTCCAGAAGGTCAGTGCCTTGTTCTACAACTAGGTATGGAAACATACATAAAAGATACATACGCCATAGATAATGTTGCAGATCCCTTTCCAGCCTTCGCTTCAACAACTTCTGTTCCTCCATCTTGTGTTCTCCTTGTAAGAGCTTTGATCTCCTCCTCAGACAAATTGGCTTTCGGTGTGGCCTAGAAAACATCAAAATATAACATATTATAGCAACCAGATCAGACATATATAGGTATTATAGCTCCACATAATATTATCAGAAAAACAGAGGGAAATGAGCATTGATGTACTTGTGAAAATAGCGGAAGAATTGTGATGCCTGCATGGCCACCAACAACTGGTACATTGACTTCTGCAAGCCATTGCCAAAATACCAAGTCATTCATTGTAACATAAGAAACTCATTAGTTTGGCAGAAAAAGCAGAAACACCATGGAGTAATGGAAGCATACGTGCTAAACTGAAATTGCAATGAAAGTACAATAAAATCTCTATTCAAGGGCGCACGCGCGCATGCACACACACACACACACATCCGTGCACACATGCACCTCAATTTTCTGTCACCTTATCCAATAATTTAGTTTACCGCAGGGAAAAGGACAGTCAAAAGTTGGGAAAAATAGGTTATATCTACTTTCTGGTAACGTAGTAGTCATACAAACCTGCAACTGGAACTTTTGCCTTGCCAGCATAGAAAGTCTTGGCCCTAACAACATCAAGAGTAGTAACACCAAACAATTTTTTCTCATCATAGGTTCCTGCCCTCTTGAAAACCTCAGCCGCAATAGGAACTGTTGAATTCACAGGATTACTTATCATATTCACGAGGGCCTGATCAAACACAGAGGAAACTGTGGTTAGATCATATGCCATCTGGAAAGAATTGAAAAACATGCGGAATCATGAATAAAATTTAAATCATTCCATAGCGAACCATTTATCGATTCACTTTCATCAGCTCTAAAATACTCACATTGGGGCAGTACTTGGAAATAGCTTCGCAAAGACCCTTGACAATTCCAGCATTGATGTTGAAGAGATCATCACGGGTCATTCCGGGCTTCCTTGGCACACCGGCTGGTATAATCACCACATCGGATCCCTCCAGGGCTTGCCTTAACTGCTCTTCACCCACGTATCCAGCTACCTAAAAATTTTTATTAATATTTATTCCAAACAACATATAAAGATAAATAAGACTTGATGAATAAAAATTCAGACCTATAAATAAAAAATTATTGAGACCTAACAGATATGTATAAAATTCTCAGACAAACATAGCAACTATCGTTATCAAAACCTCAGGAAAAAAAAAAAAGATACGAAAATTTAATGAATAAAATCTCAAAGCAACCTCAGATCTAGTGTTTATATGGCTAACATCGGCCGCAACACCGGGGGTATTAGCAATATCGTAGAGAGCGAGCGTTGAGACGAGAGGATTTAGCTTCATCAACAACGACAACGGTTGGCCGATTCCGCCAGCGGCGCCCAGGACGGCCACCTTGCGGTCGGGCACGGACTCTGTAGCAAATCCACGGCGGCGAATAAGGTGAGATGAGGATGAGTAGGTTAGGGATTTGATAGATCTAAAAATCGAGTTCCTCATTTTCTTTGTGTGCGTGAGAGAGAGGGAGCAAGAGTGGGCAGAGATGGGTTAACGGGGACGGGGTAGTGAGCTGTTGAAGATTTGATACTGTCGAGGACCAAAATGGGTACTGTTTGGAAACGGTTTCTACTGTCAGTGTCTTGGTTTTAATTTTATATAAGCATAGGCCTTTCACAAAGCCTTCTTTCCCACCAAGGCCCATGGTTAGTAACTTCTTTTCTGTTTGTTTTTCCTTTTCCTTATTCTTTTCCTTTGTCATCGGTTCATGTTTTTCTTTTTGTGAGAAAATTGATGAGGTTTATAAGCCAATCAAGTTCCAAATTTATGAAATCAAATGAAAAAATAAAACTTAAGGAGATCCTTATAATTTTAAAAAATCAATCTCTTTTATTTTAAAATTTTTTATAAAAACTCTTATAATTATCTTAAGGAGAAATATATTTCATTATGCAGATTTTATTTGTAAAATATGTTTATAAAAAATACTTCTAGAGATAAAGATGAAATATTCATGTAATTTTGTGTCATTTATATAATCACAAATATATTTTTCTAAATCAATCTCATTACAAATTCTACGGTAGTTTAACCTCTTTAAGGACGACATTACTTCCCTTGTACAAGAAGAGTCTAGCATTAGTTAAGTTTAATTAACTAATGCTAAATTATTTCCCTTATTTCAATTACTCATCAATATTCTCACTTACTTTAATTAGATTCTACTTAATAATGATAATAGCATGTCTTTCTCGAAGCTTCAAGTTGTATTAAGCAAATACTAAATTATTTAATCTTTTGTGTTCCAATCTATTCATTTTTTTAATACGGATGAATTCAAATATATTCCAATTCTTTTCACACACAATTTCACTCATATGTTGATTAAGAAATCAAATTACAAACCTTTACAATTCTAAAATACCTCTTCCAAATTGACCCTACTAAGCAATTGTAAGACAACAACATAATCTTATAAATAAAATAAAGTGATGATTAATTTTAAATAAATAACAAAAGTGAAGAAATATATACCTGGGTTAAGTTTGTCTCTTTAATGTATTGCAATTGTCATCCTAAAATCATTGCATACATCTTTGTATACCCCCATTCGTGAACTAAAGAGATCTAACATCATCTATTAAGAAACAGTTATTGGGATAATTAATAGCATTCCACTATTAATTCATCTTTTTTTTGTAAAACTTAGTTCAATATTGTTGAGCCCCGTTTTCGGAGTCCAACTATCATTTCTAATACTAAAAGATATTTGACCCGGGTCTCATGACGAATCTCGAGACGACCATTCGGGGTGGTCGTGTGAGGGTGGTACGAACAAAAAGTGGAAGGCATTTCATTTATAAGAAATCTCAGCGTCGCAGCAAAGGAGAGTTCGCCGCGGGGCGGTCGTGTGAGGGTGGTACGAACAAAAAGTGGAAGGCATTTCATTTATAAGAAATCTTAGCGTGGCAGCAAAGGAGAGTTCGCCGCGGTGAACCCATAGATTTATCTCTATAGACCCTTCAGGAAAAGTTCGTTGTGACGAACTCTCAGGGTTCAGCAAGAGAACCTTTCGGGAGAAGTTCACCGTGGTGAGAGTCGGGCTTTGCCGCGGCAAAGTCACAAAATTTTGAAACACATTCAACAACCAATACCAATACTCTAATCACATATACACTCAATTCTAACCATCTAAACTTGACCACAAGATAAATCTAAACATACTCAAAGAAACTTCAGTTCTTTAATTCATTAATAAATCCAAAAGAGTTCATACATATCAAAGTTGAAAACACAATACAAAGGATGCTCAATGTTGATATACCTATAAAGATATCCAAAGCAGTCACTAACTTAGTACAAAAGTCGCAAACTATCTTAGAGTTTCCGATGCATTGCAAGGATTAACCATCATCTTGTTCTGCACCTGAGGAGTGAAAAATAGTAGGTTGAGCTACATAACTCAATGACTAATATATTTGTAGCCATCGATAACTAGCACAAATTCAAGCATATGTATATATATATTTAGTTATTCAAGTTTTCTCAAATTGAAGCATTAACCAATATAGTTTAAGAACTCATAATTAAGCAAGTTAATGCACAACACTTAACATTCAAATGCATCATACTTGACAATTCAAAAATGTAAATGCACAAATAAATGGCTCGAGGGTTCCATGGAAATGAAATGGAGAAACCGAAGTTTACAACATAAATAAAATGAGTCCACTTTTCGGATCTTATATGCTACAAGCGGGCAACCGGGAGAAGGTTTTTGTCAACGTGCACATGACGAATGAAATAGTTCCACTCTAGCCCAAACAAAAGCACATAAGCATGCTCAATTCATTTTATCATATGCTCATACTTTCATGCTTTTCTATATTTTCATTCATGCAAAATGCCATGACATGTTTCAATGGAATAACTTGATCATAATTCATAAATCACAATACATTTTCAAACATTCAAAATGATTTCAATATCAAGCAAATCAACATATACACACATAGGCAAGAATTTATCCAATTACACAATAACTATAAACACATTACCCACCTAATTTTGCTTGCAAAATTCAAATCAAGATTGCCTTTCCTCTTGCTTTTAGGTAAGGTTTTCTGGATTTCCTAAACATGACAATTTCTCATTCAATCCAAATTCAAATGAAAATTCATAAAACGTTAATAATCAAAACATGCTAAAATTGAACTATAACCCCTTTCAAAATTTAGACTTTCAGGTTAATTTTTCCATGATCATTATGATCAGGTAAATGAAGAAATTTGAGAACACTTTCTTCTAGAAACATGTTCCTCGTTGTCTTAAGTTTCTCATGACACATAAATCATTCAATTTGGTTTTGTAATCTGAAAGTTATACTCCAAATATTTTCGGACTATTCTTATACTGAAATAATATTCTATGCTCAACTTCCTTACAAAAATTGGAATCCTTAGAGACTTAATTTAAACTCGATTTCTTCTAGACAACTTGTAGCTCTGTGTCTTCAGTTTACTTCAAATAAAAAATCACTTCATTTGGATAATTATAGAAAAAGTTATGCTCAACATACCAAAGTATGTTCGGTGTAGGAAAATTTGACATCGTCACGGCGAAGTCAAAAGTTCGTCGCGACGAACTTCCACATAAACTTACGAATTTTCAGCCCTTTTGTCCCATTTTCCAGAATTCTCACCCCCTAACTTCTTACACCTAACACATCTTATACAAAAATCATCCTTTCTACTTCATTTCATCCTAAAATCATTGACAAATACATCATGATCTATTTTTTATCATTAACCCTAAAAGATTAAAACATTTTCATATACCATTCATCAACATCTTCCTACACACATTCAACTTCATTTTCACTTCTAACTATCATTAAATATGGTTCATCCCACAATCAAGAAGGGTTAATGCTTATACTTACTTGTTTAGCTTCAAACTCTTCAAGATCTCCAAAACCCTAGCTTGAT
>JANIJH010000005.1:47745119-47769984 GCA_024520975.1 Erythroxylum areolatum
GCATCAAGGAAGTAGATTATGTTATCTTCTATGTTGTCTTCTTGGTGCTAAGATTTGCACCTTGATCTTGGACTTGTGTTGGTTGCATGAAAGGTTTGATTGACTTGTTCTTTAGAGTAGGAATTTAAAGTTAAGAAGGTAAGGGAATGCTAAACTTGCTAGCATGCTATAATATAAATTATTTGATGCTTGAATTGGATAGAATATGTATTGAATTGATGATGAATTGAGGTTTGGAACATGATACTTGTTTGATAGCTTTTGCTTTGGATGTTGATACCTAAAAGATCATAGATTGTGAGATGCTTAATGAATGATTTTTGAATTAGTTTGGATATGAATTTAATGAGGCATCGAAGCATGAATAAGGCATAATTGAAGTGAAATTGATGAACTTTGGTGAAGGTGTGTCGAATGGAAATGAAGAAGTTAAGTTTTGGAAACAAACTGAAGGTTGTGGGTGAGTGAACCTTCAGTTCACTCATCCCACGATTGTGGGATATATAAGGCACATTCCCATGGACATGGGAAATGATTAGAAAGGTGAAAAACTTGGTTTTGTGCAATTATTGAACTATATAAGTTTAGGTCATTTTCTTTGGTACATTGGGACTTAATTAGACTTGTTTAAGGTGTGAAATGAACTTAAATTGCGTTTAGATTAATTGAGTAAAAGTTAATTTAGTTATGGATTGATAATTGAGGTAATTACTTAAGGAATATGTGGTTAGAAAATAATATGTCTAATGTTAAAATGTATGGTGTGTTCAAGGATAAATGTGTCCTTATGAACACAAATGTGTTTTGTTAAGGCTTATGTGATGAAAATTGAATATGAATATTTGTGAATTGGGAATTTGTGTAATTATATATAATGTGTAAATACATAATGCATTTATTGGTACATTATTGCAAATTTTTATGTTAATCAGGTATGCTACCTTTTTAGACATGAAACATTATGTTCATTTTGAGAAAAATGAAATAAAGACATATGTTATGCATTACATCTTTTGCATATGATTCTAAAATCTGAAATGGTTTGTTTTAAAACTGCCAAGTCTTAGTCGTGAATAAATAAGCATGTCTAGAAGAGTCTGCAGCTGCTCCTATAACCAGACACTAAGGTGTCTTCTGTAACCAGACATTAAGGTATCTTCTGTGCCAAACACTCCAGTGTCTTATGATTTTAGACACTTCTATGTCTTCTGTTTTAGATACCAAGCATGGGTATCTTCTATTCTAGTCCCGTTACTCACTTCTGTAAAAAGGATTAGTAGGCTAATTTGTTTTGTATTCTATTACATGCTCAATTTTGATATAATCAAGCTCTGTTTTGAAATAACTAAGTTCTATTATGATATAATCAAATACTGTTTTAATACAGACAAGTTCTGTTCTAATACTTTAAAGTTATGTTATGATATTATGGTATTCTGTTCTAATACTTGTAAGCTTTGCTCTGAAGCCAATTTATCCTATTTTGATATGTAATATTCTATTATGAGATACATATTGTTTGGATTGTGCTTCAATATGAACAATTAAAGATTGCTTGAGATGTGATCTGATTCTGTATATGTGAATGTTAGACGACTGTTATAAACAATCACCAAATTATATCTTATTTAGTTATTTCCCTACTAAGCTTTATGCTTAGCACGATGGTTTTGCCTCCGTGTAAATTCTGATATGAAGGTTTAAAGACTGAAACAAAGACAACTGTAGTGGCCAAGGAGATTGTGTTTTGTTTTGGAAATGTTCAATTTGTTATTGAGTTGTATTTTATGTAATGAAACATATTGGAATTTATATTTTGTTTGATAGTTTGTAATAACCTTAATATAGGTTGGATTTGGATTTAAGGCTTGTATGTGAAAAGTAGCATGTGTATGTTATGTTCTAAATATGACCTAACTTATCGAATGAAATGTAGGTTACTTAAGTATCTAGAAATGCTTTAGCATGTTTTAGATTATTTTAGTATTGTTTTGTATAGCATCTAGATATCCTCCCAAGGGGTATGTAGGTATTACAAAAGCAGCTAGAGGTCTTAGACAGGGGGATCCCCCATCCCCTTATCTCTTCATTTTTTGCATAGAGACTCTTAATTCAATCATCAAACACGAAGTGCTCCTTAACTCCAATTTCAAACATCATGTACAGTGCAAGAAAATTGGCTTAATTAACCTTTGTTTTGCAGATGATGTCCTCTTAATTTGCAAGGAAAAAATGGACTCCATTCAAACTTGCATGAAAGCTCTCGACACTTTCAGGTGTTTTTTAGGTCTGCAAATAAACCCAAACAACAGTCGCTTCCTCTTATCCAAAAGTGCCAATGCTTTGGAACCTCTCATCTCTCAAACCGCTGGAATGAAATTCAAAAATCCACCCCTTATATACCTGGGATTACCTGTTTCAACTAAAAGGTTCAACTTCATAGAGGTGCACGCCACTTTTAAAGAAAATTTAGAAGAGGATCAACTTATGGGTAAATAAATTTCTCTTCTATACTAGGAAGATGGAACTTATCAAACTGGTGCTAAATTCATCACACATATAATAGAGTTATCAAATTTTTCTCTCTTAAGGCATAATTAAATCGATTGAAAAGTTGCTCAAAAACTTTTTATGGAGCCATCTAAATGGTGCTAAAGGATTTGCCAAATTAAAGTGGTTAAATATATGTCTTCTAAAAAAGAAGGTGGACTGAACATTACTCCATTCAAGACCACAAATCAGACTTTGATTCTTAAAAGACTCTAGTGGATACTAACAGATAAAACTTCACTTTGGATAAGATGGCTACACTTCTACTTCCTTAAAGTTAGAAGCATATAGGGAATTAAGCAAATTGCCTCATACTCTCACTTTCTCAACCAACTTCTAAAGTTGAAAGATAGGGTACAAAATGAAGTCTCATGCATAATCAGGAATGGTAGATTGGTATCTCTTTGGTATGACAACTGGTCGGGCATGGGATAACTCATACAACATTTCAATAGCTTAAATAGTTCGCAAACCTCATCTCTCAATATAAGACTTAGCTTGATGATTAATGATGTATCCTGACATTTCCCTCATAGCCTAAGACACCTACAACTTGCTTATCCACCCAACCCAACCTCTTTTGATACTTTTACTAGCAAGACCAACCCACATATAACCTTAGCAATAAAAGCATCAAAGACCTGTTAAAAAGAAGAAGCTCATAGGTAGTTTGGCATAAGATCATATAGAGCAAGGCTTTAACCTCAAGAGTAGCCTTTATACCATGGTTAACAATCCAAAATAGACTCAATACATCCAATAGAATATGATATCTGCAAGTGGACAAAACTTGTCTAATGTGTCAAGTTCATATGGAAACAAGAGATCATCTCTTTTTTTCATGTCCTTTCAATAGCACCATATAGGATCATGTCACAAAGAAGTGCCTATGGCTTGATCCTATGAACTCCTTCGTTGAGATTACACAAAAATTGCTCAACCTGACAGCTCACTCAAGTTCAAACAGGTTGATTCATATCCTGTCCTTGGGGCTTTTTGTAAATGTATTGTGGAAAGAAAGAAACTCTAGAATATTTGCAAACAAAAGTTCCTTCAAGGAGTCCATAATTATAAAGATCTTTAGGAAATTCAAAGAGTTGACCCTACTTAAAAATCTCAAACAGACCTACAACACAGACATAATATCCTCATTGAACATCAAGCTTGCTGATCTACTATAGCTTCGTTGTTTTATCTTAGTATAATCTTCTCTTTTGTTTAGTTCTTAACCCCCTGCATATGTATGCAAGGATAGTTACAGTACTACCCTTGCTATTTTGTTATTTTGGCATAACTATACTAACTTCTTATTTATTAATTTAAATTATTGTTTCATTAAAAAAAACAATGAGATAGAAATTGTATCAAGTCAAATCATGCTACTCCTAAGGATGAGACTAGTAACTTTGGCTAGGAATATCATCCTTGAAATTTTTGATGAAATAAGATCTATATTATGCTTGTAATTCAATTACATAGCTAACTTAAACTTAAAGTTGGTAGCTTTTCACTATATTGTCTGTGTGGTTAAACATAGTCTTGATATTGTATATTTGAACCTTTTGTCTATAAATTTGATTACTTTTCAAAAAAACTAAAACCACTACATTTGGCTCTTCGCTAAAATGGAAACAGGCATGGAATTGAATACGTGATTCAACCCAAAAGGATTTTGCATGAGAAAGATTCTAGCGTAGTAAAACAAACATTACTAATAAATTAACTGCAAATTTCCAAACATGAATTTGCATTCAAACCTATGTTATGTTGGCTCACTCAACTGCATTCTGCGAAGTTAATGACAACATGAAACTGCCAAGGACAACTCATTGGTGCCTATAATCCTCATTCTATTCTCTACCCAAAAAATGGATTTCATAGTTGAACTACATTCCAATATCACTTCCTCCATAAAAAGCACAACTTTCCACAAAGAAAATATTACCGAATCATAGCTTCTACCTTCAAATTCAGTTCCATGTATTGGCATCCTACTCCGGAAGTTGGGCGAGATGGTTATCCCCTTTGTTTAAGTTCAATTTAAATTTCTTAATCTTCTCGTGCTTGTACACAAAATCTTACAAGAGTCAACCATGTTAGAAAATACAAACCCTCCTTCATTATGGATAATTATGAGTTATGATAAAAGATAAGGTTTAGGATGGAGCCCATCAAAGCTTCCAACAAACCACATGTTAGGAACTGAGCCAAAAACCAACTATAAGCATTTAAATGAGTTTTTAAAAAGCAAAGTTGGAAACAGGATGTCACATCGACATTGTTGCATGGTTTCTTAAGGATGTTACTGTTGCCTTTAGAGTAAGTTTTTCATCATAACAAATGGGGCTCAAATTTACTCTTATTCTCAACAGCATTCAGAACCAAGAATGCTCACCAGAGAGGTACCTCACTGAAGTCCATCCGAATTCATGTTTTTCAGCTACTTGGGCTTCGCTAGAAGTTAAAGGCCCTATTTGATGAATAGTTTATCAGCTAAAAATTGGCTGATTGACCATTTTAGCTTATTTGACTATATTAAAAAGCTATTTTTTATGTTTAGTGATTCAGCTGAATGGGTTAGCTGATTAACCTAATCAGCTGATTTTTAACAAGCTAAGTGGGGTAACGTTTTGCACTTAACTGATTGAAAATAGCGATATACCCATTTGACAGAAGGGAAGGGAAGCAGTTGTGCGCATTTTACATGGGAAGAGTAACTTAAGAGAGAAGCTCCAAGTTTATTTGTCAAATCAAGCTACATTATGTTAATGGTGTTGGCAGCGAAAGAGATGAGAAGACTATACTTAAGAGAGAATCTCCAACTTATGTTAATGGTGTTGGCAAAATGTTTTGGTAAACTTTTGTTTCTTTAAATTAATTTCAATTAAATGAAGTTTTTAAATTTATTAAAAATTTAAAATTACTTCCAATTAAATGAAGTTAAGTAATTTTAAATTTCTAATAAATTTAAAAAGATGTTTTTAATTATTTAAAATTATTTTTCAGGTTAATTTTATTAGGAATGTTTTAGAAGTTAATTTAATCTTTTTAAATTTAATCATACCCTTATTTTTTAAATCATGTCCTTATATGTCATTTTATACGTAAACAGCTAATATTAAATAGCTAATTTTACCAAACATCAAATGACAAACAGCTAATATAATCAGCTGGTCAAATCAGTTGATATAATCAATTATCAACTATCAGCTGATATAATCAGCTAACAGTTAATGTAATCAATTGACTGCTAATCAGGGCCAAAATTGGCAACAATAACTTCTCCATGTATACAGGTTCCAGAGAATTGGCAGTCAATAAGATACTTTGTCTGACATATCGATACTTATATCGCCAAGAAAAGTGGAGCAATTCAAGTAGGATATTATAGCTATGCTGTTTCCATGTTAATTACAATCAAACGGTAAAAGGGTTATAATCCCACTGTTGCCATGAGTCACTTGCCATAAATGATTCTAATTACAGAAGGGGACTGGTAGCACAGATGTTGGATTAGATTTCGAAGAGTTTCGCTAAAAGAAGAGTCGAGAAATGCAGAAAGTACGACATTAAACTAATGAAATGAGAATGTTGAAATTAGAGCCAGACTCAAGTTACATGATCTAGTTTCGTTCAGGTTACGTCCTTCAGGAGGATCATATAGATATGAAAAAGAAGTTTTTAAGGGAATATGATTCTTATTCGGAAGGGGAAGAGGCTAATAGAACAGATGTCGGATTAAATTTAGAAAACGAGGGCGGCTAAAAGAAGGGTCAGGAGATGGGGAATGTGTCCTTCAGGAATATGAAAATAAAAACAAGCTTGGATTTAACGATCATTCAAGTGAATCTTCTTTCGTTTTCTACGAACGAAAAGCCTCACATTTACTTCTAAAAAATATCTATACATACCTTTCATAAAAAGCACCTTGCTCGGCAGAACACATTTTCAGTGTCTCTATTCTGCACCTGTAAAGTTACCTAGCTCAAGGTGCTTGAATCCCTGTATTTACATTTAAAAGTCAGACACCTGCAATAACCAATTCATCCATGTCAACCGAGGGTCGTAATCCTCAAGTCATTCCCAGCACCAGGAGAAGACCAATGGAATTTTCTAATCAGGCTTTCATTACTCTCATCAATACCTCGAAGAAGAGAGGGCTTTTCTTATTTACTTCTTTGTCAACAAGTTTCAAAGTCCACCTAAGTCTATGTGGCCAGAAAGCAGGCATTTAGAAAAAATGTAATTAGTTGCTTGGAGGGTTTTCTTCATACCTTACGATAGTACCCCAGGCATATAGGAAATTATCTTAAGGAAGACAAATTGCTTGTGACTTCCTATCTAAATATCTTAATACAACAAGGTATGGTGCCAGGAACATTAGCTCTGAAGACACGTTTTCTCACAGAACCATGTAATGACATATTAACTCCAATCATGTGGCCTTCAGAAATGATGTTGATCCAATCTATCCAGTAAACACCTTAGCATTCTTGCTAAGAATCCATGTAAATTCAAGGTACTTCTTAATTAAGCAATTCCTAGACACATATAGTTTACAAATGCTGAGAGGGTTCGTTTAATAAAACATGGTGAAATCATCAAATCCCCGAAAATATGGGAGGGAAATAGAGAAAAGATCAGAACAGAAGAATAAAAGAGTACATAGGAAATTCACTTAGTCTTGTCCAGAATCAGCAATCTTAATAAAATAAAAGCTCTTAAGTTAACTTCTCCAATGTAACAGACATTAAGCAAGGAATCAGAACACAAATACAAAAAATATCTATAAATCAAAAACTGCTGAAGGACAAAATAAGTCGTACTTGATCCATTCAAGTCCAACAATCATCAAAACTTCATCTGCATAAACTCTACAGCTGTAGCTTCATCGAGTAATTCTCCAGCCAGACTTCACTTTCCTTTTGACAGAATCCTTTCACTTCAATTTCCCCACTCGCTTTTGCTTCTTCTCTTTGAGAATATCCTCATTTTTCACATTCGCTTTCCGCTTCTCTGATTTGGTGCCTTCTTCACTCTTCAGCCTATCCACTTTTTTCTCCTTTTTCTCATCTTTCCCTCTACCTCCCTTCTTTCTCTTCTTACCCTCGGTCTTATCATTATTATTTTCACCATTATCATCATGATCATCATCTAGAGCTTCATCATAACTATCATTGTTGTTGTTATTGTTATTTGCAGCCTCCAATTTTTCTTCATCAAGTTTGTGAATCAAATTGGCTGTGTTATCCATATACCTAACCTCGTGAATCCTCCCTCTCTTCTTCTTCCCAACTTTTTCTTCCTGAACCTCTGTCTTATCCACCTCTTTTTCCTCCTTATTAGTCTCAATCCTCAACTTCAAATCAGGCACTGCCTGATAAAGTGGCAAAGCCAAGCTCTCAAACAACTTCAAGTGAAACGACCGAATGCCCCCCCACTTCCTAGGCGCAATCTCTGCAATCCCATTAATAGCAGCCCCCACATTGCTCACAATACTCTCTCTATCCATTGAAAGTTTACCCACCTTCACCGAACAACTGGTCCCGTTCCTAACACACAACAACGCCGACCCACAAGCATTCTCAATCTGCTCCTTCCAATTCTTGTGCTTCAAATCAATTCCAACCGGAATCTTCTTCTTCTTCTCAAAATGCTTCCCCAGCAACTTTGGTAATAACGGAATCACCCTTTTGTCAGCTAAGAACATGTCATAAGAATCACACAGCTTTCGCTTCGCTTCAAAAGGACGGTAGTCCGTTTTAAGCTTGGAGAGCTTAATGATTTTGGAGATTGGTATACCATCGCTGTCAATCTTCTTTTTGGCGGCATCTTTGTTGAGGCCGGCCTTGGGTCTGTCGTCGATGATCAAGCAGAGCTCGGGGTTGTCGTTAAGGCCAAAGAGAGGATGAAGAAGTGGGATTTTGTGTGCACTTTTGCGGCTAAAAGGCTTTTGTGGGATTTTTTTGAGGGTCAAGAGCAAGTATACGAACTCGTCAAGCTCCAGAAGTTGAGGTTTTTGGGATTTTGATTTGGCTGCTCTCCACTTCAACAGAGAGTCTACAGCTTTTTGTATAAGTTTAGGACTCACACCGGAAGGCGGCGAGGTCGTATCCATGGAGGCTAGTGGCCGAAAGAAAAGATAATGGAAAGGAAGAAGACGAGGTTTAGGGGTCTGGTCTTTAGGGTTTAGCCGATAGAAGTCGTTTATATGTTATTAAAAATAAAAAATTAATAAAAGTGGAGATTTTGTTAAAAATGTTTCAACTTCTCTACCTTAATGAAGCCTTCCTACTATTAAAACATAATTATCGAAACTGAAAAAAGAAGAATATATACAAGTATCGAAGAAAAATGAGGAAAAACATAAAAACGTTTATGATTTATCCCCTTTGCGAATAATAACAAACTTAAAGGGTTTATTAGTATTATAATCACATAACAATTTTTTTATTGTTGTGCGTCCTCAACGAAGGCGATGGTATATACGCCTCAAAAAGTTTAAGTGATAATGTTACAAACCTCACCTCCAGTTCTCTTTAATATTGACCTAATCTTTTAACGTAAAAGTAAGTATTTGTGATAAATATCTCCCGGTTATTCAATTAGGCCATATTTTTATTAATAGACTTAGTTAAAATGTTATTAGACCCTTTTAATGCAAAGATAAATATTTATGATAAATTCCCCGATCATTCAACTAGAGCACATTTTTAACTCTTTACTAATTTTATTTGTAACCTAAAGGCTAGTTAAATAGTTATTTGCTTAAAATATACACAATTTTTGTTTGTTTTGT
Organism: Erythroxylum areolatum; assembly: GCA_024520975.1. Taxonomy (NCBI): domain Eukaryota; kingdom Viridiplantae; phylum Streptophyta; class Magnoliopsida; order Malpighiales; family Erythroxylaceae; genus Erythroxylum; species Erythroxylum areolatum. The sequence goes on from JANIJH010000005.1 coordinate 47,754,469, forward strand.
TTTTATATTTTATTGCCTACTTTATTTCTTTAGCTAATTATTTTTATGAAATTGACCTATGATTATAAATGTATATAACAATTTTTCTAAAGTGAGCAAATTAACATCAGATCATAATTAACATATATATTTAACTAAAGATACCTAGAGCATGAACTACACAAGCTAATAAATCTTTACAATTTAGAAGACTATATTCAAATATAAACTGATTCCGTTAAGTCATATCTATTGATATATTCATACAATTGACACAATGTCAACCTAAAAAAAACAACTTAATATGCAAAATTCACACTCATGATGACACATGCAAACCTCCCCATACTTAGACCATATATTGTCCTCAATATGATGAAAACAACAGCATATAAATGAAACTAGAAATGACAAGAAAAAGTAACAAAAAAACGGAAGAGAGAAAGGTTAGAGCATGAACAAGTTATGGTGATTGAGATGACGACGATGTTGGTGAAGGAATTTTAAGATACTTCTAGCCATGAAGTTCTAGCAATTCACTCCTTACAAAATAAAAATAACAAAATACTAATAAAATAACAATAACAATAAAAATAAAAATATCCTAATTCTTAGGTTGCCTTCCAACTAAAGCTTAGTTAAAGTCATTAGCTTGATGTGCTTTTCCTTCCACGCTAAACCTGGGTCAATTAGGAGTGGCTTGCTTCCACTCGTGTCACCCAATTTTAATTTCGTAGTTATAAATAAGCTACAAATTGCAATATAATCAAAAGGACAATATTGATAAAACTAAGAAAACCAACTAATTACATTAATGTCCTTTTTACTAACAAACTATCAATAAAATAGGGAATAACAAAACTCGCTAAATCTTCTATTGAATTCAACAATTTATTTTATAAGAGGGCGAGTTGTTCTTGTTTTTCCTCATTCACCCCCATCTCATCTTCTTCTTTCACTTTATGAACTGAGACTTTCTTATCTTCTTCAACCTCTATGTCCTATGTCCTATGTTCTTCGCTCTATTCTTCTTCAGCTTCTTGAACAGAGACTTCCTTATATTCTTCAAACTGTCACCTGTTCTTCTTCCTCTCGCTCCTTTAAAGATTCGACTTCATCAATTCTCATAAGTGAGCTACCTTCTTTTGGATTCTTTAATACCTTATTGATGTTGAATTTTAATTGTTCATCACCAATTCGAAAGATGAGATTGTCTTTATGGACATTTGCCATAGCTTTTTTGGTGGTCAAAAATGGTATACGAAGGATTAGTGGATAGTTTCGATCCTCTTCAAAATCTAATACGAAAAAATCCACAGGAATGATAATCTTGCCCGCTTTTATAGGTACATCATCCACGACGTCAAACGGTTTATTTTTCAACTAATCTATCAATTAAATACGCATAGAAGTTGGCTTTACATCTCTTAACCCAGTTTCCTAAGAATTGATAAAGGCGTAAGGTTTATACTTGCACCTAAGTCGCATAAACATTTTGAAATCTCTAAATTATTAACTACACAAGGTATTGTAAAACTCCCTGGATCTATTAACTGTGAGGGCATATGGTTAGTAATTAAGTAGTTGAAGGTTTCCGTCATGGCTACCATTTGATTATCATCCTAAGTTCGCTTAGCAGATAATATGTGTTTAAGGAACTTCACGTATTTAGGTCTACGTTTCAACACTTCCACAAAACACAAGTAAAATTTTCATTTCTTTAGCTTTTCCAAGATCTTTGTGAATGGTGCATCTAATTCGTTCTTCTGAATTCTTTGTGGGAATGGTATTTTTGGTGGATAAGACGAATGAGGAATTTATAGAGGGTCTTCATTCTTTTCTACAATGCGGGGTTCAGCTTATTTTTCCACTAGTTCTTTTATGTCTTTCTCACTCCTAAGTGTGATAACCTTAAATTGCTTTCTTGGATTTACTTCAATTTGCTTAGAAAGCTTTCTACACTTGTTTTACAGAATTCATTGGTAAACTGGCCCATTTGAACATCTAGGTTGTGAATAGAAAAGATATGATCTTCCATTACTTCTTCGAACTTCCCTTCTAGCCTCTTTTGGTCCTCATCTGTACTTATAATCTTGTCTAATTTTGAATCCCATGAACTAGACTTATTTTGGTGAAATCTTGGCGTGCCTTGAATTCTCATTTGAGTTTTTTCATTATTAGAACAAAAGAAATTTGTATGGTTTTTCCACCCAAAATTGTAAGTGTTTAAATAAGAATGATTATTTTCCCAACTAAATTGTGCCTTATTGAAGTTCATATGAGCCTTTTGCTCCCTATGATGTATTTCCTCCATCATCATTCTTTTTATCTCTTCTTAGCATTTAACTTTTCAGATTCCTCATAGTTGCCTTGTGATGGCTAAATTGATGTGTCTTCTACTTTGCACCCAACTTCCTTCTCTCTCTCTCTTTTTGTTTCTTATGATTGAGTATAGCAATCACAAAAAAAAGGAAATAATTCCTTAAACAAAAGAATTCAAAAAGTCTTAAACTAACTCCCTGACAATGGTGCCAAAAACTTATTGAGCAAGTTTTACCATTATAAAACTCCCAATATTTCACAAGTGCACAGGTTGTAAGAGTAATAGTTAAGGTGTTAGTCACACGAGGAATTAGCTAAACTAATTGAATCCTAACCTTGTCTAAGGTCTTAAAATTATAATAAAAATGAACAGAAAATTAAACAATTAAATATGGATCTATTGAGAATGAAATTATAAAATTAGTGCAAGGAAATCAAAATTGAGCATAACCACTTAACACTCAAGAAGTTGCACAAGACAAGATTAACCAATTATTAGAAGAGCGGATTCATTATATCGTCAATTGCTAATTTAATTACTTTTGAGTTAATGGGTATCAATCATAGAATTTCACAAGGTTGATTATCTTCTCTCAAAACCTAATCATTAAACCTCAAATCATAATCACCATTTGAATATGAATTTCTAAATTTGCAATTTCTTAATTAACAAAATAACGCACATTCCAGTTGGTTCTTAAGCACTCTAATAGACAGTCGAGTCCTCACCCGAGATCTCTCTTTGTCTAATTACCGATTTGATTGTTTATGTGATCTATTAGGCTGTTAACTCTCATTACCCAACCTAATCATGTTACTATTAGTTCATTTTCTCGATTTGTTACCGAAGTATGCAAAAATGGCAAACAATCATAATACCTAAACACATTAACATCAAAAGTGATCAAATCACTATTGATTGAAGAATCAATCCCAAAAGACTTTAGAACATCCTTAAACAAATATTCATCATCCTTATATTCATCTCATATATTAAATGAATTAAACATCAAGAAGAAATGAGAAAGTTATCTTGGAAGGACGGTTAGAGTGGCTAGCAGCAGCAACCCCTCTTCTTCTCTCTTCCTTGATTTCTTTCCAAAAGTGGCAAAATAGAGGCTCTCCTTTGATTAGGTCATCTTATTTTCTTTTATAGTTCTCTTGCATTTTAAGGAAAATATTAGGTTTTACTCGGGCCAAAAAGTAAAAAAACAACCCTAAAAAAATATAAATGAAAACCAATCCTCACGTCTGTGTCACGTTTGTCACAATCATGGCAGGTATTTTACAAACGTGACCCTTGAAAATGAGGTTCTGTCACAATCATGGCAATGACGTCATGATTTTGACCCTTGAAATGAGCTTTTGTCACGATCGTCGCCCATTCAGTCATGATTGTGACCTTAAGCTGGATCACTTCTGTCACGATTGTGGCAAGGATTTCATGATCATGGGTTGACTTTTTTTCAAGCTTTCTCTGACTTCCCTTGATCTTTTTCATCTGATCTTAAACACTAATAAACACATCAAAATACCTCATGCTCATAAAATTAAAGTCTAATAATATGCTCTAAACCACATAACACTAAAAAACACAATCACATAATCATATTGACACAATTCTAAACCTAAACATGCACAAATCTTCTAATCAACAACTAAAAACACACTAAAATACTCACTAAAACATAATATAAACTATAACTATCAACTATCACTAAATTGTTCATAGTTAATAGCCTATTACGACTAGAAATTAATAGCATAAAAAGACTGGCACACATTATCTTACTTCTTTAGTAAGGAAATAGTTGATATCGTAGACTAAAGTATTAAAATACTTACAAAATTATATAAAGGCTTACTAAACAACAAGTTCACTAAATTGATCTCGTATGCAAATTTCATTTGGAGCATTATTTGTATATCTATGGAAATTCTCATTGTGGTGATTGTATAAGTGATCTTTTGACTTGAGATCACTAAAATATCTCATATAGGGATTCTATATTTTGATCCTACTTATGACTTATTCTAGTTGAGGGTACATCAGTCGATAGTCATTAGATATAACATAAACTATATTGACGTAGTTTAGTGATCAATATAGGATTCATCATTATAAAGTATGTAGAGATAATGTTTCATTGTTCTCGATTAGTATTAATTTAAAAAATCTTTGGTCAAGATGGAATGATACATTGAAAATAATTTTCAAATATGATTAATTGAATCAATCACTAATGGTAGAAAACTAATATGATTAGACTCAAATATGATAGACATTAATTCCATATTCTATATTCAATTGAAACATTATATAATAAAATGATTGAATTATATGAAAAATCATGAATGAAAAGGTTAGGCAAAATCATTTTGTCATTATTAAATATTTAGATGATTATGATGAATAGGTAGCTGCCATTTTTTATTTATAGATATAAATTATTTAATTCAACAAGTAAAGACAAATTAAAAGACTTTAACTTATCTAATTCTAAATATGATTTAGAGATATAAATTATATCCATTACAAATGTATTTAGGAACCTAAAGGGCATATACAAATAACGGGTGAAAGATACAAAGTGTCTTAATAAAGATGGACTTGATTGTAAAGTTTGATAAACTTTATAGTTAGATATGAGACATTCAATAAATAAAAACTGATACGAGATGTTAAACCTTATTTACGAATAATTAAAATTTAATTAGAATTAATCATATTTATAATTAAATTTTAATTTGAATTATAATTAAATTTCTATTAAATTACTAAAATGTCCAATACTTATTATAAATAGGCTTAAGTTTCAAAGAAACTTGCTCTTCTTGCTTAACTCGCTTACAATAGTTAAAGAATTCACTAAGCTCATTTGGTAGATATAGTTAGAGGCTAGATAATTGTATGGCTACTTCAGTCTAGATGAGACAATTTTAAGAATGATTCGAGGGAAATAACAAGAAAATGATCAAGCATCAAAATAAAGTATTAATTAAAATTTATGCTTTATTATATTTTATATGTTAATTAAGTTATATAATTTAATTGATCTTAACTTTTGAAAAATTATATGAAAAAGCTTTATTCTTTTTTTACCATGCGAACGATTTTCAAACATTTCTACATGTGCTTTACCTACACTCCTTCCTCGCAAGTTTTTAAGCTATCTATCTCAATTATAAGCACATTCTTTACAAAATTAAAATGAGGGTTTTTGTTCTCTTATCCAAATCAAGTCTTAATTTTCGTGTAAAATTCAAAATTATCATTCATCCAACAAAATACATACCCGAAGTCGAATATTCACCTAATTGATTTTAAGCAGCATAGAGCAGTTCGACAGATTCATTTATCTCATTTATAAACACCACCAAAGGTGCGTTAAAAAAAACATTTATTTTGATATTTTTTTTGGTTCTTAGACAGCACTAACGGAAAGTGATTAGTAATTCAAAAACCGAATGCATCATATTTTAACAACGTTAATACATCCTCATACAACTGCTTATTCATTAAGAAGACTAATACGACTATGAAACTTATTGTTTTTTTTTTCATAGAAAAGGCTTACAACTTCTCCTACTTCCAAACCTTTTCATACACCAAAACAGCCACAAGAAAAGGATACAGAAAAGAAAACAATGGAAGAACATTCAAGGAACCACGGAGAATTAGGTCCTTCTACGACCGACTTCCATGTTGCTGAAGCACATCATAAAGCAACATTTGTTTCTGGTCTTCTCCAAAAACTCAAGTGCTTTCTCATCATCACCTCCAGTATCGATCTCCACATTTGAAAAGCACGCTACAAACGCTCCTTTTTTCTTGTTTTGCTTGTCTTTCTTCTTGAAGTGAGAGGCAGCAACTGGAGGGCAACCGTGAGCCTTGGGAGGGGCAAGCAGTCGCCCCGGGATCATTAGCGTGCCCATTTCCGACTTTGTAAATGTAGCTGAATCCATAGATTTGGTTCAATATGCAATTTGATTGACGAACTAGTATATACATATATAAGGAACTGCAACTTAAATAATGCCTGATCGAAAACTTCCTGAGCAAGTAGTCAACTTGAACTCACCTAAAGAAGGCATATAGTAGCACGTTATTACTTCTTTGACCAGGAATAAGACAACACTGACACTTCAGTTGGTTGTGTTTATATTGTAACTGCTTAACACCTAAGCGATTAATGTTTAAATTTCACATAATATCACTTTCATAATATCATCATAAACTCGTTCATCTCTCTTAATTTGACAAGAATTCCATTATTCAGTCCTTGGATAATATCGTCCAATATTATTCTTTTAGTTCATACATCTTCATTCAATAATAAATTTGTTAAGATTTCAAATGTGTCCGGTTATCCAGAATATGTGCCAGCCTACACTAAAAGAAATCTACCATTTATCGACCGAAAAAAATTGCCGGTAAACGGCAGAATTCTATCGGTAATAATAATTATTAATGGAATAAAACGACGAACAATGGCGTTGTTATCTAACTTTTATAATTTATAATTACATTAGAACTTTTTTTCTCAAGATAAAGTTAATATTGTAAGCCTACTCACGTTCATAAATTTTATTTCTAAAGATAATATCATATATTGACTATTTATGATTTCATATCATGCCGTAAATTTTCACTAAAAAAGGACTTATAAGTATATGATAGTTTAACTTTATAATTATTCATTTGAAAGATTTAGTGGTAGCCCAAATTAGTTGCATAAAAGAAATTAATTGAAAAGCATAGATTAAATAAAACAAACTAACAGTGGAAGCGTATGAGCTAGCTAATTATTACATTAGAGATTGTTAATAGTTTGCACCACTTCATTTACATATTAAAAAATTATTTTGTAAATCATAACTAATTATGTAACAATTTTATTAAATGAATGCATGATAACTAACAAATATATATGCCTTTATCATCTGATATTTCATAGAAAAAATTTTAGTTGGATTCATGGTCTCCATTGTATTCACATTCTTTATGCATATAATAATATAAAAAGAAATTATAAGATAGTATGATAGATGACTATTCGAATTATAAAAATAAAAAACTAACATAGTATATAGTATAGAGTTTATTTTTTGAAAATAAAAATAAGAAATTTATTAATAAAGAATTGAAAAACGTTTACAACTTACATAAGGGGGTTACCCTGTCCACAAAAATTGATACATTTCTACATGATCAAAAGCATTAGAATAGCGTATATGGCAAGTAACATTACAGAGACGGTAAGAGCTTCAGACTACGCCTCTCAACATTAGTATTTAGTGATGTTCAAAATCTCAGATATAAGAAGGGGGACAGATTTATGCTTAGCTTTAAACCTCCTTGCATTCAGGGATGGATGTAGAAAGTTTTTTTAGTAGGAGCAAAATTTTAATGGGGGCAAAATTTTATTTTTAGCAGGGACAAAATTTTAATGAGAGCAAAATTTTATTTTTTAATAGAATCAAAACTTAAAATAATAATTTTTATATAAAATTTTTTGGAGACATGCCCCCACTTGTCCTCAATGTGGATCTGTCCATGCTTGAATTCCATTCTTTCCAAATGGTTTGTACACAAGCCAATTGTGACAAGTTAAAGCAACTTCGTGGGAGGACCTTGAGTAGATAGCCATTGTATAACATTGGATACAGTACGAGCTTGTCATGACCAATTACATCTCAACTTAATAGTTTCCCAAATTTGGTTACTGAGTTCACAAATGAAGAATAAATGATCATTTCTTTCTTCTTCTGTTAAACAAAAGGGACATAAAGAATCAACATTCAAGTACCTGATCCTACTGGTTTTACTGAGATGATTTTGAATGGCTAGCCATAGGAGATAGAAAATCTTTGGAGGGATAAACTTGTTCCAAATAATTGAAGACCACTCCACTGCTGGTTTTATCAATCTTAAAAAATCTCTCATGCATTTGTTTGATAGTTGGTGAATATGTCAATTGTGCCAAAAGAATGTATCTTGATGAAGCGAATTGGGAGTGTATTGAGGTTCTAAATAGCTTATGCTTGCTGGGAACTATGTCAGCTGCTTCCATTAATGAAAGCAACATTTTTGTGTTGAGTGGGATATTGATAGAGTTCCTTACTTAGCCGAGGAGTGTATGAAAGCTCCTCTACCCGACCAGTTGTCAAGGATATAAGTTTCCTATTACCAATGGTGCAAAACATAGCATCTTCGACTAGTTGTTTCATCTGGAGAAGTTGATTCAAGAAGAAAGAGTGTGATGCCTTTTTACTGATTTCCCATATGCTTTTACCTTTGAGAAAATATGAATCAATCTAACTAATCCATAACGATTTCCTGTCCTCAATGATCCATTAAAGCCGCTTCAGCATGAGTGTTTGATTTGTGAGTTTAATCGAATAAAAATCGAGCCCCCCTTCTTCTTTTGGATAAAAAAAACATCTTTCCATTTCACTTTTGCACTTCCTTTTGCACCATTTGAGTTATTCCATAAAAAATCCTTGAAAATCCTCATTCTTTGAAAGGAAAATGTGTGGGCTCCAATATAGGTGCAGATAATTAAGAACTGATTTTATGAGCTGTAATTTCCCTACAAAGGATAGATATTTCACCTAAAAGCCTATTCTCTTCTAACCATTCCCAATAAGGGGGTTGCATTATGTTAATCTCTTTGTGGACACTGGGAGGCCTAAATAGAGTATTGGTGGATCTTTCTCCCTTTTTCCCGTAAGGAAACAATTTTTGAAGCCTTCCAAAAGGAGTAAATCATTTAGCTATTAATAGAATATGTTTTTGCATTGGAAAAGAGGAGTAAATCATTTACAAAATCAAGATTAGTGAGTCCAATTTTCCTACATTTTGAGTGATGTTTAAAAATGGCATTCGATTTCACTTCAAGCTTTATTACTAATTTAAGAACTTCCATACATATAATGAAAAGGTAAGGGGAAACAGGATCCCCCTACCTTAGGCCTTTCCCAAATTTGAAATATTTTGAAAGGCTGCAATTTATAATGTTTGAAAAGCTTGCCATAGATATGCACTCGTGGATCCAGTTGATGAATGTTTTTGGAGATCTGTAAGCAGGCATCATCTTCCATAGAAAATTCTAGCACATACTATCATAAGCTTTATGGAAATTGACTTTGATGGTGTAATTTGAATCTTAATTTGCTCTAAGTAACCTTTGAGAAGTTCTTGCATGATTAATGTGTTGTCTCAAATCCTCCTATTGCTTATAAAAAGCACCTTGATTGTCACCGATGAAGGGATCTATTACTTTCTTTAGTCTTGAAGCAAGAATCTTGGATATAACGTTAAAAGAAAGTTTGTGCAATCAATAGGACAGAAGTCATTAAAACTTAAGGGATTAACACTCTTTGGTATCAAGCATATAAAAGTTCTGTTGATTTTTTTAAGTGATACACTAGTGGACAAAAAATTCTTTCACTACATTTTTTACATAAGAACTCGTAATGCTACAAGATTTTTTTTTATAAAAATCCATTCAAGCTAATTGGACTAGGGGCTTCTGTGTCATCCATGTTGAAGACTACTTCCTCAATTTCCTTTTCTTCCACTACTTTGGTTAATAATTCATTGTCATCTTGTGTAATTTACGACAAATTGAGCGCTAAGAGTTCATTAGTTGAAACATAAGCTAGATTTGGAGATCCAAGCAGCTCACTAAAAAAACTTACAACTTCATTTTGAATATCCCTTTAGTTCTGAAGTAATAACCCTCCATTAGTAGTGATGGAGTTAATCTTTTTTTTAACGAGCTAGGATAGAATTAAAGAATATATTTGAACTTCGATCCCCATCTTTCAACCAATTCACTCTAGCTCTTTATTGTAGCAAGGATTCATGATTTTTAACTACAGTTAAAAATGTTGAGAGAGCTTGTTTCTCTTTTGTAAGGAGTGAAGGATCCGAAGGTAAGAGAGCTAGCAATTTCTGAACTGTTGATAGATCATCCTTAGTTTTCACTAATGATTCATCTGTTGAACCCTTTGGGGAATGCATCTATTTTAGTTATTGTTTGATTACCTTCAACTATTGTACATATTTAAATTTCTCGGTTCCTTTAATGACACAATCAGTACCTCTCCTACAAGCTTCTAGGAATCCCAGATCGTGCGCCAAATAATAGTTAAACTGAAATGGATAAAAGCTAGCAATTTTTTGGAATAGATTCTCGATTTTAATGGGGTATGGTATGAAAAAAGAGGGTCTTGAAATATAGTATAATTGTTTGGACATTGAACCGGCCATTTGACATCACCAATGCACGATCCAATTTCTTTTGGATACACCATCTTGAAGATTGTTTTTTTGTCCATGTAAACTTATGGCCTATATACCTCATATCAATCACTCCCAAGTTGTTAATGCATTACTTGAAATCCTCTAAATAGCTACAAAGGTTGCAGTTACCTTGATCCTCCGTAGGGACGGAGGTACATAGAGCCCAGTAGTGTACTAGGCCCCCGATATTTTAAAAAATTAAATATTTTTTATTTTTAATATATATATACACACACACAAGGGCGGAGTTATTTGAAAGTCAGTGGTACACTGGGCTCTCAAAAATTTTAAAAAATTAAATATTTAGGTCCTCCTATCTTAAATTCCTAGTTCCGTCACTGATCCTTCGACTTGTAGAGAGTAGAGTTGAAATCCTCATATATTAACCATGGAAAATTAAGTCCTCTGTGAAGATTGATCTTTGGAACTCGAAATTGCTGGCATAAATGAAAGAAATTATGATATCAACTTTCTCATATAGAAAGTATATTTTCTGGTGCATTAGTTGATCTGCTGAATGAAGGATCTCCCCTTTAATCATATTAGTTTTGTAACAGATAGTAACTCTCCTATATGCCTAAACAACTTTAAACATTTATACTTCCTAAACAACTTCAGGCAAACATCAAGTCCACAACTTTAAGATAAAGTCAACTAAGATGAGGACACAATATGTAGTCACCATTACTAAAAGTAAACTCAAAAGTAATTGTAGATACTGGAATTGTTAGTAGGTTTCATGTAATTACTTACATAGTTGAATATTTAGGTTTATTCAAATTTCATCATGATAATATATCAAAATGCCAATCAATTGTGGTCACAACATCTATTTCAAAATATTTATCCAAATCAATTCTAGTATTATAAAATCTAGCCTTTTCTCCAATATGGATTTCCTAAAACAAATACAAATACTACTAATTGTACTTGATGATGATGTATAAAAGAAAGATAAAGTTGATATTAGACTACTATGATCTAACTCTTTATTCATTTTAATTGATAATCATTAAAAAATTATGTAAGAAGCTTTTAATAATTTCAATATATTCTTTAATTTAATCACCATAAAACAAGCTCCTAACGCGCAACTTGTCCTTCACTTTTTAGACTGTAGCATCATTTATGCTATAATTATCCAAAGTTATGGTTAAATGGTCGGTGCCAATGTTCCAATCGATTAAGTAATTGAATAATATAGTTTTCAATCTCTCACTTTTATATGCCTCCAAATCATAAATAAAACTACTTTTTAAAACATAAAAATATCAATTAGAACATACTTAATTAACAAATGATAAATAAAATAAAGAATATTATTTATTTTAGGATTCAATAGTATAAAGTCTAATCCTTGTCAATGTAATACACTACATTGTTACTATCATATAACTCTTCTTTTGATTGATAATTGACTACATGTATAAGGTAATAGCAACTTCTCAATAATTACTTGATAGTCTCTTCAATTTCAATTTATTTTTCTTTATAAATCTTGAAGATGCTTTCTACATAGTATTACGAGTTAGCATTTTAAAAGTTTGTTGAAATGAGGTAGCAAACATATTGAAGTCTTGATTATTGACAATCCAGAGTATATATTCATTCTCTATTTTTATATTTATAAGAAAATATTTAGATTTATCAAAATCGTAAGTCATGACAGTCAATTCACTCTTTCCTTTCAATAGGCTAAGGTTCAAAAACTTTGGACCTTTTAATACCATCTTTTTCTTATTACAAGAGTCCATTTGCTCTAGCCAAAATCTTATAGAAATATTTGGATTTTTCCTTATCAACTCCCACAACTGATTTAGTCATGATGAAATAATTATAAACACTAATTCCTATTTTTAAATAGCTAATTCCTTCAATCTAAATTATTTCTTCATATGGTATATGACTATGTACCAAGTTAGAAGTCTTACTTATGTTACATTAAGTTGCTAAAGGATTAACTTTATCAGCCTCAAACAATTATAAATAATATAATCATGAAAATTTAGATGCAGTTGACAAGAGCGTGTCGTAGCACTGCACATAAATAAATTAGACCTACAATTATAGTTGTGGTGAGTATAGGTCAATCCCATAAAGAGTGTGTGTAAAGATGATGAAATGAAATTAAGGGGTGTTTAGGTTAGGGGTTTAGTTTGGTTTTGAAATAAGAAAATAAAGCCAAATTAATGAAAACAAATTAAAGAAACATAAAAAATGATGAAAGTGGTGAATTCATTAGGAATCTGGTTTTTTTAGTTCTAGCTCGGCCTACACCTTAATTAAACATATTTCATTGATTTGTTGTTCTTTTACCTCTCCTAGTAACTATTAATCATGGGTTAACGATAAGCTTTACTCATCCTAGTTTTTCCCTTAGGTTATGTTTAATCAAGATGCGATCATTAATTAAACATAACCATTGAATAACCTAGGATTCAATCTCTAGATTCAGTTAGGTAGCCACATTACAAATTAGGAAAATCGATTAATTAAGGAAACAACCACCTACAATGGGGTAATTTAACCTAGGTTATGTTATCCCTAATGATTATGAACCATTAGTAGCTACAAATGAATTTTAACATAACAATTACAAATTAAATTGAAATTCCAGCAATAAGTTTGTAATAAAGCAGTCCAATGAACGCATTCAAATCATCTTTTCACAATACTAAAACAATAGATATAGGTAACATAATCTTTCCTAAAGAGAGAAAAAATAACAAATATAGGAAAGGAATGCTTAACCGAGTCGTTGGCGTAAATGTCGCCTCCGAATTGGAATCTGAAAGTTAGCTTCCCATGAGTCACCCACGGTTGAGAGCTTCGTTGCCCTCTTCTCCTTGTCTCCCCCAAAGCTTCACTCTTGATTTTCCCAGCCGAAAACACTAAAACATTTCATGCTTTTGTTGTCACATGTCTCTCAGTTTACATTAGAAACTAGGTTAAAACAAAAGGGACACTTGGATAATATCTCATGCTTGTGAGATATGTGTCATGGGTGTGAGAGTGTGTCACACCCGTGACACATTATGGCATGGGTGTGAGGGCTGCCTTACACCCATGCAGGTGGTTTTCATAACCGTGAGTGAGGCTTACAGCTGTGACACTTTTATACATGGTCGTGAGTTTTTCTAGCATGGCTGTGGGTTATAATGCAATCTTCTTCTTTAAGTTTTCATTTTCTTGTCTTGTTCTTGTCTTTATTAGCTCTAATCTTCCTCATTCTTGTTCTATGAAGACAAGTGATATGAATCTTCAAAAAATGACCCAAATATAGTGCTTTTGACCCACTTTAGTTCTTTCACTTTCGAATTGTGCCTAAAACCACATATGAATTAAAGTGAGTATCTTAAACATTTTCTTAGCAATAATCACTAAGTGTTATGGAATAAATTTATAATCAGCTAAGCTCATATTAAGTTCCCTCACACTTAGCTTTTAACTGTCCTCAGGCAAAACATCAAAATTAAGATCATAGACCCAAAACATTGACTCATTTCCCACATGTTCCAAGAATACATAATCATAAGAAAAAATGAATGACTTTCAAAATTCATAACATGAATTTAACATTCAACACTTTTACTCATGACTAATCAACATTCATCATCTTTAGAAACTAAGCAATTTAATGGTAGACTTAGAAAATGTGTTTAAAGAAGATTTATTCTCGGATACACTCAACACCATTCACAATCAAGACATTGCACAACTTTGCATATCATTTCATTTCTCCACCACTAAGGTTCACATGCAAAATCGTGGATCAAATAAATTTTCAAGGTTGTAATGTGGGCAAAAGTGAGATATATTTAGATCTAGTTGTATGAAAGCCATTAAAACTAATGAAAAAAGTAACACTCAATGCAACATAAAGTGCAAAAACTAACATTCACTCATAATTGTATACATCAACTATGATGAATGCAAAAATGATAATTCATTGCTCAAGTTCGAGCTCTGACACACAAACCACATGAAGCATAAATCACTCACAAAAGTTAATCATAAACAAGACTTTGTAACCATAAGGAGTGACCATTGAAAGGAACATCCACCTTATATCCAACATACTCAAGTAACCCATTTAATACAACTTTAGGAGGAAAGATTAATCATAAATGACTTTTCAACACATATGCACTTCCTTGTTGATACATTTATTTAAACATTTTTCTTTCTTTTCTTACTTTCTTTCTTTTCTTTTTTCTTTTTTCTTTTTTTCTTTGCCTTTTCTCTTTTCTTTTTTCTTTTCTTTTTATATTAACATTGAAAGAAACTACTTCAACATGGGAATTTAAATGATATGACATAAAATAGCATCCCAACATTATACCTAACCCACACATATATACACCCCCACACTTGTACTTTTGTATATTCAGAAACTCAACAATCAATAAATGTTCAACTAGCTTTAAGGCTTAGGAAGGACATTTGGTGAGGTTTAAAGCATATAATGTAACACCCCACTCCCGCAAGACCCGAACCCGATATCGTTGGTGATATCCGAATCCGTGCCCCGCGAGAGTGGCGTACTACATCAGTCGATTAAGACTCAGTATAAATTTTTTTTTCTTTTCTTTAGAAGCCATTGATTCCACGTTAACGCGGCAAACACAGTAAGTAACTAAAACCCATGTTCATAATAAACCAGTTTCAGTTATTACAGTCATCCAGAAATAATTTACAATCAGTCAATGAGTAAAACAATAAAACCACAGTGGGCTCAGTAGAAATACAAAGCATTGTTATACAGTGATTGCGGAACACAATTTGCTAAGACACTAATGCAGACACGGACTGATCCCGACCCCTATCCTTCACTTGCCTACAGTAGTCATACTCCCGTGTCAGCCGGGGTATTCTTCAAGACCTGAAAAATATATGCAAATTTT
>JANIJH010000005.1:47786671-47802486 GCA_024520975.1 Erythroxylum areolatum
GCGGGGTCTCCTTTTCGCGAATGTGTCCTATTTAGCTTTTCTCTAGGGCTTTGCCCTCATTTTTCATCCAAAAAAAAAAAAGCTTACACTTTTTTACAATTAATGATATTAATGTATCTTAATAATATATAGTAATAAATGAATTAAGGCAACTAAATACAACTTACACTATTACGATTAATGATACTCGCTAAAAAAATTGTGCAGACGCTCGCTTCGCCCTAACTTATTAGTGAAAAGGCCTCCTAAGATACACCGGGTCCAGAATCTGGACTGCGGAGTTGCTCTTGCCCAGCAATGTAGCCGCCGTCACCGTCACCGTCACCGTCACCTCATCGCCACCTGGAGCACACTGCCGAAATATGCTTATTGTTAAAATGTTGCATAAATAGCTGTCACGTACCATACTTAGCGGTCAGTTTCTTTGCTCGGCTTGTTCACTTCTTCACCCTTGACACGTTCAATCAGGTTTAAAAAGTAGAGTACTAGATGCATCTTTACTTCGCTTCTTGATGTTGTTTGACAGAATTTGTATTCTGTTAGTCATAAAAAACTGGAAACATCACCCAACTTAGACAAATTACTACTGAATTTGATTGCCCACTTTCTTTCCTTTTCATTTGATTTATATAGAGGAGTAAGTTTATTTGATAGGTCTCAGTGTTAGCAATTTTGCGAAATGTATTGGGTTTCTATTTCTGCCTAATAGCAGTAGAAAAAGAGCGTGTAGAATTTTTTCTTTGGGTGAACAGAAGTCGTTTACATGTAGGGGGGAAGAGGTTTATTTGTTTTATTCATATGTTCTGATGTTTTAGGCTTAGAGGTTTATTTTGTTTATTCATATGTTCTGCTGTTTGAGGCGTAGCTATGGCTTGTGCGATAATGTAATGAATAATTCTTATAATTCATATCCACCAAGAGGGGTTATAACATAAAAATGGATTTTCAATTAACGATGTTTTGCTTTTAATTAAAAAGGTCAAGAAGGGACCATGAAGAGAAAATGACTTTATGCCGTATAATTGCCCAGGTTAATGCTGTTGGTGGTTTAATGGCTGAGAATTGATGGTTACCTTACTCATCTGAGTCTCTTCAATCTTTCCAATTGTATTTGTGTTCTTGTCTCATAATGATATACTGTAATAAAGTGAGGTCATTATTTTTGCTTGATGACAGCAGGCATTTACTTATGATTGTTAAGACTAGCATGGCATATCTACATGGTGGTCATGGTGCAGTAATAGATGTTTTGCTGAGACGCTAAGATATGTTATCTGCGTTACTAAAGCATTATCTGCTTACTCAATCCTTGCCTGTACTTGATGTTTAATTACATATATCTGCTTACTCAATCCTTGCCTGTCCTTAATGTTTGATTACATATGCTCCAATCCTTTTACACTTAAAATAGACTTTGAATCTGTTTCTATATAAAAAATAGATTGAGAGTAGTGTTTTTGCATGTACCCTTTTCTACCAGAAGTCTAAGTGAAGCAATTTGCTGCACTATTTTAGACCCAAAAGAAAAAACTTGTTTTATTACCAGTTGTTTTTTCTAAGTGTTTCTCACTATTTGTATTGCATGACTAGCTGTTGGATGCTCTTTTAGTTGCTTTCTGCTAACGCTTGCTATTCGTGGATTGTCTTTTCGGCTATTTTTGTGTGTTATTGGTTGCTCCCTCTGTAAATAAAGGGTGGGCATTGTTTCTGCAGCTTTTGCTTTCGCTTTCAGTTCTTGTAAAGAATGCTAATACTTTCAATTTACAAAAAAAAAGAAGATAAATATAATAATTGTTTATATTATTAACATAAAAAAAATTTGGGCAAACACCCATTTGGCCCAACTTATTAGTGAATAGGCCTCTTAAGCTACACCAGGTCCAGAATCTAGACTGCAGAGTTGTTCTTTCCCAGCAACGTAGCTGTCATCATCATCATCTCATTGTCACTTGGAGCACACTGTTGAAATATGCTTATTGTTAAAATGTTGCATAAATAGCTGTCAGGTACCGTATTTAGAGGCAAGTTTCTTTGTTTGACTCATTCACTTCTTCACCCTCTACACGTTCATTCAGGTAAAAAAAAAGTAGAGTACTGGATGTATCTTTACTTCGCTTCTTGAATTGTTGTTTGATAGGATTTGTGTTCTGGTAGTCATATAAAACTAGAAACACCACCCAACTTAGACAAATCAGTATTGAATTTGGTTGCCAACTTCCTTTCCTTTTCATTTGATTTATAAAGAGGAGTGAGTTTATTTGATAGGTCTCAAGGTTAGCAATTTTGCGAAATGTATTGGGCTTCTAGCTCCGGATAATAATAGTAGAAAAAAAGCATGTAGAAGTTTTTCTTTGGGTGAACAGAAGTCGCTTACAGGTAGGAGGGAAGAGGTTTATTTTGTTTGATTCATATCTTCTGTTGTTTTAGGTAATTAATAATTCTTATAATTCATATTCTCATAGAGGGGTTATAACATACAAATGAATTTTCAATTACCCATATTGCTCTTTTATTAAAAAGGTCAAGAAGGGATCATGAAGGGAAAATGACTTTATGCCGTATAACTGACCAAGTTAATGCTGTTGGTGGTTGCATGGTTGAGAATTGATGGTTGCCTTACTCATGCGAGTCTCTTCAATCTTTCCAATTGTATTTGTGTTCTTGTCTTTAATCAAGAGATAATGATATGTTGTAATAAAGTGAGGTCATTAGTTTTGCTTGATGAATATAGCAGGCAAGTACTTATGATTGTTAAGACTGGCAAGGCATATCTACACGGCGGTCATGGTGCAGTAATAGATTCTATGCTTAGATGCTAAGATATGTTGTCTGCATTACTAAAGCATTATCTGCTTACTTAATCCTTGCCTATCCTTGATGTTTGATTACATATGCTCCAATCCTTTTACACTTAATCTGTTTCTATATAAAAAATAGATTGAGAGTAGTGTTTTTACATTACCCTTTTCTACCAGAAGGCTAAGTGAAGTAATTTGCTGCACTATTTTAGACCCAAAAAGAAAAAACTTATTTTTTTACCAGTTGTTTTTTCTAAGTGTTTCTCACTATTTGTCTTGCATGACTAGTTGTTAGATGCTCTTTCAGTTGCTGTTTGCTAACGCTTGCTATTCCTAGATTGTCTTTTTGGCTATTTTTGTATGTTATTGGTTGCTCCCTTTGTAAGTAAAAGGTGGGCATTGCTTTTGCGGCTTTCTCTTTCGCTTTTTGTTCTTCTAAAGAATGCTGATAATTTCACCTCCTCAGTTTGAACCCTAAACTCGTTAAATTTCCAAAAAAGGTAATGCTAAATATATATTTCTTTTCCTTTGAATTCTCTATTTATTTATTTTTTCGATTTCCATAATCACAGTCTTGTGATCTCTATTAGAGGTCCTATTGTTGGGCAAACAATTATGCCTTGATTGCGAGCGGGGGTTTTCGTGTTTTATATTTTCATTGGTAATTATTTGAATTTAGATTTCTTTCCTTTGTTGACTTTGGGTTTTTATGGGTCTTGATTTTGGGATCTCATGTCGATTGGTAGCTTTAATTTGATTCAAGCGTGGTTGATTTTCAGTCCTCTTCCAAACATTTTTTTTGTCTGGCTTTTGGAAAATCTTGTGTTTTGCTTTCTTCTTTTGCAAATTCGAAAGTGAGTGCTACAATGGAGGAATTTCTAGGGAACGATGCTAACTGCAACAAGAATATACTGAGCTAGTGTGTAGCATCTGAAACAGATCAGATCAAATTGATTATTTCCTTCTCTAATTAATTAGTTTTTCATAAATTTTTCTTCTCTATTAAATCTACTTGTCATTGGTTTTAGATTATGTTTTCTCGTCGTTGATTCAAAGCTCTTTGGGTGTTGGGATTTTAGTTTTTAGTTTTCATCGATCCATTAAAAGTTTTATGCTTTTTTTGTTTACAGTTTTCAATATTTTGTTTGTTCTTTTTGACTTCCTAGTATTGTATTTAGCACTCATTAGAAATGTAGTTGCTATTAGTAGTTCAGATTTTTGGCCCATCTAATTTCGATTATGTGCGGTCGTGTGTACTTGTTGTTTTCACATTCGTTTATTATGGTACCCATTTTAAGATTTAATATCAATCCTTGTTCCCTTTCTCAAGTAATATTAGAGTCATTTTATGACTTGTTGGACTTCTGATCCTTCTTCTATAGCTTGAATTGGGCATTACAGTGGGAGTGGTGACTTTGACATCTGATAATAGAGTAAGGGCTAGTCTTTCGATAAGTTTTGAGTCTAGAAAGAAAAGACGTTGATTATGAATAAGTTCTTGAAATATCAGGACCCTTACAGGAAAGTCTTTGGAATTAGTGGGAATTTTGGACAAATATATGATTTATGTAGTGTGCATCCAAGAGGCAAAATGGACGGGAGCTAAAGCGAATGAAATTAATAAGTTCAAACTTTGGTATTCAAGGTATTTGTGATGACATAATGGGCTAGGTATTTTGGTTGTTAAGGAACTCATATATTGTTGTGGAAGGTAAAGAGGAATAATGTTAGGATTATGTCCTTAAAAATTTATGGTGAAGGGTGTTGTGGTATGTGCTTATGCACCTTAAATAGGATTGGACAAATAAATTACGCGTCAATTCTGAGAAGAGCTAGATGAGGTGATTCAGTAGATCTCCCCTAACAAGAAAGTTATTCTAGGAGGAGGTTTTAGTAGTCATATAAGGGCAATCTTGATGGATATTCATGGACTTATGGGAATTTCAGGTACAGTGATAGGAATGATAGTAGAACTACTTTATTGGATCTCATGGTAGCGTTAGAGTTGGTAATAGCCAATTTCTTTTTTAAGAAAAATTAGGAGCACTTAGTGACTTTTAAGAGAGGAACTATAAAAACTCAAATTGACTACTTTTAAGGAGATAAGGTGGAACAATTTAAGAATAAAGTAATATATGGAGAAGAATATAAATTGGAAGGAGATACTAACCAAACGTGGGAGAGAGTAGCAACTTTTAAAATAATACAGCTATGGAGACCTTAGGTGTTTCTAAAGGGCCTAGAGGTAATAAGATAGAGTCTTAGTACTGGATGAGAAAAGGTTAAAATCAATAAAGGTATTTATCAAGCTTTATTGGATAGCACCACAGAGGTAGGGAAAGAAGTTAATAGGGAAAGTTATAAACTGGCAAAGAAAGAAACAAAGAAGATAATCTCATAAGCTAAAAATAGAGCTTAAGAGAAATTATATCAGCGATTGGAAACTAAAAATTGAGAAAAAGTTATTGTTAAATTAGTGAGTTAGGGAACAAAAAGCAAGAGACTTGGATTAAGTTCCTTGTATAAAAAATGTAGGGCGTGTGCTTGTGGCTAGAAATGACATTAAGAGACGATAACAAAGGTACTTTTATAGCTTTTTTAATGAAGGCATAGATGACCACATCTATTTAGGTGATATTAGCACGTCTGAGAGCTATCGTAACTTTACTTGTTGTCAGCAGATTATAAGGAAAAAAAAAGATAAACAAGCTTTGAGGGAGATGAAAAGTGCAAGGACAATATGGCTTGATGGGATACCATAGAGGTGTAGAAGAACCCAAGGGAAGAGGGGCTTTACTTGGTTAGCCAAGCTTTTTAACGTGATTCTTAAATTTCCAAAATGTTGGGTAAGTTGAGAATTAGTATGCCAATTTCTCTATATAAAAATAAAGGGGACATCTAAAGCTGTAACAACTATAGAGGTATCAAATTACTTAGTCAGACCATGAGATTATGAGAGAAGGTTATCGAGAAGAGAGTGAGAAAGGAGGCTTCTATCTCGGAGAACTAGTTTGATTTCATGCTAGAAAGGTTAACGATAGAAGTTTTACATTTTCTTAAAAGATTAATTAAATATTATAGGGAAAAATAACATAACCTATACATGGTTTTTATTCATTTGGCGAAGGCGTATAAGAGAATGCTCTTAGGGAAATCATATAGAGGTTTTTAGAAGTTAAGGAAGTTCCTATGACCTATATACGAGTTATTAGGGATATATATGAGGGTATAAAGACTAGAGTAAGGACGGTAGGAGGAAATACAAAATATTTTTCTATTTTTATTAGGCTATACCAAAGCTCCTTATTGAACCACTTTTTGTTGCAATAGTGATTGATGAGCTCACCAGGAATATCCAAGGGGATATACCTTGGTCCTTGGTGTATGTTGTATACTGGTGACATTATTTTAGTAGATAAAATAAAAGAGTAGCAATGTCAAGTTAGAACTTTGGAGGGCTACTTTAGAGTTGAAGGGCTTTAACTTGAATATGTCTAAAACTAAGTACGTAGAATGTAACTTTTTGACCATAAGATGGCTACTAATATGAAGGTAAAGATTGGTTCAAAAGTTATACCCCAAAATGAGTGTTTTAAGTATCTAAAACAATATTGAGAGTAATGAAGACATAATTCACCATATCAAATTAGGGTAGCTTAAATTGAGAAGTGCATGAGGAGTTCTATGTGACAAGAAGATACCACTCAAACTCAAAGGTAAATTCTATCGTTTAGCAATTAAATTGGCCATACTTTATGAGACGGAATGTTGGCCCATCAAACAGATGCATAGTCATAAGCTATTGGTGACAGAGATGAAGATTTCCATTAGATGTGTAACCTTGCTAAAAGAGATAAAGTCAGAAATGTAATTGTAATAGACAAACTAAAAGTGACTAATATTAATGGAAAATTAAGAGAGACAAGGTTTAGGTAGTTTGGTTATGTTAAGAGGAGACACTTAGATGTTCCAGTGAGAAGATGTGAAAAGATTGTACTTAGAGACTGTAGGAGAAAAAAGGAAAGACATAAGAAGAATTAGAGGGAAGTGATCAAGAATGATATGACTATGTTGGAGTTTACTGAGGACATAGTCTTCAATAGAAAACTTTGGCGTATTAAGATACAAATAAAGGCTCTCACATAGAGAGATCATTGTTGTTCTCACAAGTCTTTTAAATATTTCTCTTATATTTAACCTAAACTATCAATATGTAATATTTTCCTTAGTGATTTAGCTTAAATATTTCATTACCTTGCCTAAATATTTTCTTGTAATGACTTGGTTGATTTATCTATTTGTCTTCTTTCATGTTTGTGTATTTATTTACTTATTTTAATTATTTTATTTGTTATTTGTACTTTTTACCTTGTTTTATTTTTATAGTATTATTTATTTTATTACTTATTTTTATATTTTTATTTATTATGTATTTATTTAGACTTTATTATTATTATCTTTTATATCTAATTTTTATTTTTATATTTAATTTTATATGTCTATGCATATGTAAATATATGTGTGTGTGAGTGTGTGTGTGTGTGTGTTTCTTTTTTGTTCTTTATATGTATCTATTGAAACAACCTCTCTACTGATTAGGTATAAGATTGCATACTACTGAATTTCCTTAGATTCTGCAAATCAACGAGACTTTCATTGAATTGTTATTATTATGGACTCGATTGTTTCTCTCCTTCAAATGCTATAAACACAACAAATCAACGATGTTTTGAACACTACAGAATCATTAGTGAGCTTCTTTTCACATACATAAGCCCACTGAATGATCTGTTCCTAGTTTCTTGCATTGTAGTATATATTCAGGGTGTGTTCTTGACCAGATGGTTTAGGCTTGATAATTGTGGGCTTGGTAACATTTGAAGACCCTCATAGCCTTTATATAGAACCAATTTCATAAGAAAAATATCTTTGGCATAAAGAGGAAATTATAAAAGTCTAACTTTTCCTAATATATGTATCACTTTCCTAACACTCCCCCTCAACCTGGGGCTTACATATCATAAGCTCCAAACTTGTTGCATATAGATTGCAACTGAAACCCCCCAATGCCTTGGTGAATAAATCAACAAGTTTATCTTTTGACTCGATACAAGGTGTTATAATCAATCCTAGAATCTTTTCACGAACAAGGTGACATTTCACCTTAATATGCTTGGTTCTCTTGTGAAAGAATGGATTAGAGGCAATATGAATGGTTGCTTGATTATCACACATAACTTCATTAGAGAGAAGTGCTTGAAACCATGTTCCCCAAGAAAATGCCTTAACCTAATCAACTCACATGTAGTATATGTCATGGCCCTATACTCAATCTGAGACTCAGCACTAGAACGTGCAACAATTGACTACTACTTGCTTTTCCATGACACCATGTTTTCACCCATAAATACACAATTTCTTGAAGTAGATCGTCAATCATAAGAACCTACCCAATTTGCATTTGTATATCCTTTAATCGAAAGAGATATCATTCAAGCAAAGCATATTATTGAAATAAAAAAGCTTAACATAGTCCCAAGCTTGCGTACAAGTACTAACATGGGAAAATAGGATTGAGATTTCAGGTTCCATAGAATAAAAAATGTAGTAATTGTGCATCATCAACTTGTCAATTTTTTAATATTTTCTAATCAGTTGGCGGATCAGTTGTGAGGTGGAACAACTTTCTTTGATCTTTGAGGAACAATTCTACATTCTTAGGCCAGAAAGAATAGTTGTTACTGTTCAAACATTGTTTGCTGATTCACAAATTGGAAGAACCCATTGTTGAGACAATTGCTGGGACACTCATCAATGATTTATTATTGGAGTTTGACATCTTCCTGATATATTTGACAAATTTTCTAATTGACGAATGCTAGTAAAACTGCTAACAATTTTTTAAACATCTGAAAGATTTATTACTATCAAGATACCCAGGTTCTAGTTGGTTTTGGCATAAAACAAAACCAGAACCCCTTTAATAATGAAGAGGCAGGCTGATCCATTAGACTGTCATCGCCATTACCAATACGTGGATGATTTTTTTGACAAAACTGCCAGTACTGTGGTGGTTGCTGGCACCTCTTGGTTGCTTCTGTGTGTTTGGTTTTTGGTTTTGGTGAGTGGGGGTTATAGTTTTGGACAGGTCAGAAAGTTTTATGGTTTTATAGTAAAGGAGGATTTGGGATTTGGGATTAACTTGACTCTGATATCATGTCAAAATCAGAGAATGGTAATTGAGGGCTTGATAACATCTCAAGACCCTCATAGCCTTTATATAGAACCAATTACATTAGGAAAAGATCTTAGGTGTAAAGAGGAAATCATAAAAGGTGTAACTTTTCCTAATATCAATATGACTTTCCTAATTGGGCATAACAACGTTGAAAGAATAAGCGAGAAATTGACTCTAGTTCAGCTTTGCATAGGAGACAGAGAGCATTGGTAGCATGAATTCTGCCCTTGGACCCAAGCTTAGCTTTAATGGCAAGCTAGCATGTGATTGCAACTTTAGGCATAATGGAGCTAGGCCAAATGAACCTACTTACTTTAGAGGAGTGTGTTCTGAAGTATTCCAAGTAGGACTTGCGGAAAAACTATGAGAATTTCCAAAGTCCATATAGAATGATTAGCTTTATCTTGAGTAGTTCTACAGTTTGGTAAGCGAGCCATAATATGGGACATTACTCTATAGTTAAAGCTCCCAGAGTCACCAGATATCATCTCTGCTACTCTTATTCAACAGGAATCTACCTCTAAAGGAGTTCATGTACTTGCCTGTAGAGGGCACTAATGGGACACCAGTTGTCAAGTTAAAATCATGTATCTAGTCCATTTCCGACCTATTTTTTGATTAAAGGATATATTGATTTCCTTGATCTTAGCATTTAAATGAGCGGTCATGAATGATCCTTGTTTTCTTTTAAATTTCGAAAGCAATTTCTTAAGAAGTAATGATCATTCATCCATTTGACCCAAATAGATTCCTTGTTAGTGCACGACCTCCAAAATTTTTTTTGCAATCAACATCTAATTTTTAAGTTTGAGTGATGTGAGACCTAAACTACCTTCCTATATGGGGGAGCAAACCTCTGTCCACTTTATTTTAGCTCCATAAGGATTGCTCAAATTCCCTGACCATTGAAACCTCTTGATTGGTTTCTCCAATTCTTTGATAATTCCTTTTAGAAGCATCAAAGAGAGCACCAGTGAGTTTGAAGATTCAAGAGAAATGTGTTTACAGCTGGACTCTCTCAGCTAAAGATAAGAATCTATTTTGCCAGGTTGCAACCCTTTTTTAACTAGACAATCAGATGTTCGCATTCGGTGGCTCCAGGCTTCTTAGTGAAAATGGATAAGCCTAGGTGTGTAAAGGGTATTGTTTGTAGTTGCATACCTGAAATCTGAGAAAGTATGTTCACCTCTAAAATATCAGTAGACACCATTGGCTTGCTTTTTACTGAGTTCATACATACACCTGACATACCAGAGAAGCTATTTAGTGGGGAGATGATGGTTTTAAGTGAATTGGGGTCATTTCCATAAAATATGAAAATATCATCCGCATATACCAAGCTTAGATTAAACCCTTTGCACTTAAAATGGTATTTGAAGCTATACATGTTATTGATATTCTTTTGGAGGATACAGTTGCAAGTGTGAAGAGGTCGGGAGAAAAAGGGTCCTTCTGCCTAATACCTCTAGCTCGTTAGAAAAGATGGGTAAGTTCCCGATTAATTAGAGCACTAAAGGAAGTTCCTTAGTTGGAGGAGGAAGAGGACTGGCCACATTTATTCCATTATTCTCAAGGACATGTTCAGGCTCAGCATAGAAGTTAGGTCCTTGGATGGTACATCAATTTTAACATCCTCCTTCAACTTTAACACCTGTGAGGGAGGAGATAAAGGACTGTCTGTATCTATCTCAGTAGTTGTTGCAACATTCACAAGCATAGCATTAGAATCAGGACCATAACTGTTTAACATTATTGTCGTCCACAATTCCCTTTGGAGTGCCCATAAGTTCACTGTAGGTGCCAGACTTAAACGATTTCCAATTTGGTTTCCACAATTTGGACTGCATAGGCTTCCGAGGACTCTAACTTCGGAAGTTCAGGGAGTTTCTTTATGACAATAGAAGAAGGAAGCTCAGTTTCTCTAGTGATTTGGACACAAACCCATGCATATCTAATTCTTTCCAGCTTGGTAATTTGGGAATTTGGGAATCAAGGCTAATAAGCCTCCCTATGGCACTGATCGGAAAGCTCAGACCTTTTATGGTCCAATATTCAAGTGACAAATTGTGATAATTAATCCAAACAGGAAGGTGGTTATCTTATCCATATCCAAGCTTATCCCTGGGTGCCACTTTTGCAAGAAGAGATGCTTATCTGCAATATGCCATGGTCCCTACTCCAAAATGAGGCCAAGCTTTACTGTCTTATAAAACTTGAAGATGAAGCAATTGTCATCTGCATGAAGTGTTTTTTCCTGACCTGGTTTGTCCCATTTAAAAATGCGCCATGCATTTACTAGTGGAATCGATTAACATTTAGCCAAGAAATATCCAACCAAAGATGAAGACCAGGTCTGTGCTCCTACTTGTTGAATATTCAATGGTGGGGAGACCACTCCATTGCTAGTGGCAACTTTAGGGAAGAAGTTGATGTTATGCCTGTCGTGCGAGAGGCCTGGATTAACTAACTCACTCCAAGATTTGGTAGTGTGAGTGGCTGGGGGGGAAGTACTGGACGAGGGAGGAGATGGTGAAGAAGGTTGGGTGGATTGATTTCAAGGTTTCAAGGTTAGGGGAGAAAATCAGAAATGGGGCACTACTCGATGTCTGAAGTTGGCGTCAGGTTTTCCATGCAGGGGAAAAAGCAATGACACAAGTCAAAAAGTAGTTACCTTAAACGGTAAAGAGTTTTGGTAGGAGAAGAGGAAATTCCAAATCCACCTTGGAGCTTAAGAAAGGCAGAAATGGATCCAAGGAGCTGGAAATCGAGGGGAGCAGGAGAAAAAGATGGAAGAGTGGAAATGGTCAAGAACAGTAGGTGAACTTGAGAAAGATACAGTGTAGAGCAAGGAACGTGGAAGGGAAGAGATTAGGAAGTTATATGAAATTGATGAGCTAGGACACTCAACAAAAGGAGATACAATCTCAGGATATTGCAGAGGAGAATATATAGGAGAAAGCTGGGGAAGGGAATGAAAAATTTTGATAAAGAGATTTTTTTTTTGAATTTCCTCGACTTAAATACCCCGTGACCCGGATTGCTTCTTCTCTTGTCTTAACCGACTAGAACATTATAGACCGCAAGCAATACTACATTGAAGAGAACGCCCATGAGCTGTGAATCCAGATTATCAGATCAATTAGCTAATTGGGAGGGCGACAAGATGATGGAGCCCAAACCAATAGCTTGTGAGTTATACGAGGTATAGGCAGGTCCAGCTCAATTAATTCTTCGTAAGACAGATCCATTTCCCCAACAGAGACTCAACATCATGGTCATCCCCAATAGACCAGGCTAAAACTAAAGGCCGAATCTTACGTGTGGCTTCCAAAAAGTTGAGGAACTAGATCCCTCGGTTCCGTTTAATAATAGCTTATAAAAACAGATGCCTACAACTAGGTTAATGATAAGCCAATTTTGCTAGGATATTCTCCTTATAGTTTGATTCTTAAGAACATCAATTTTATTAACTGTAATTTTGTGTTTCCTCGTTGTAGTAGTCCTGTTTCAATTCCGTTGATGGAGAGTGAATACAATATATATGTTCATATGGTTATGTATGTGTTTTTCTTGTCATTTTGTTTTCCTTGTTTATCTGTGAAATGATAATTAATCAAACCTTGTTTAAATCACCAATTTATTGTTTATCATTAACCTCCGGCTTGTACAATTTGTTCTTATCCCTTTTGTCTCTTTATTTATTATACTAATTAATAGACGTTAGAATTAAAAAAAAGGAAGTTTTCAACACTGGGGAACCTTACCTTGTATGCTTATATATCTCCCAGATCCATCAGGTGAAAAACGATGAGCTGAGGTAAATAGTTCTCTTGGATCTGAACTCTAGTTCTTATAATCTATGATTGTCAAGGATTGAGAAGGATATATGTTGTCTTCCTAAGCGCAACTGGAAGATGCGAATACTTGTCATCACAATCCTCTTGGCGTATGGGGTATTACTTCTGATAAATTGTTCAAGTTGCTATAAGTGTGGAATAGGGTCAAGGAAATTGGTATTAGCACGCATGGTATACAGAGTCTGGACTGCTGCGTTTATTATGATGCTGCGGGAGGATCGCCAGTACGTTATGCCGATTCTGGTGGTCCAAGGTGTAAAATTTCTTAATGATTTAATAACTCTTGTAGGCCCCTTCATGGCATGTTTCTGGTCCTGTAATGCGCAACTATACGGTCAGTATGTGCACTTGTAAGTCTGGTAAATTATATGAATTAATCTTTAAAATTTTTATAAAAATTTAAATAAATGCTTAACATTTCACCAGTTATAAGTTAATTTTTAATGTTTACTGATTTATAAATAACCTTTATGTACATTAAATTTAATAATGATCTTTTTAATATTTTTCCTACCATATGAATAAATTTTTATCCTTTCTCGTATGTTAAGTATGATTTTATTAGTAATTTTGGGCTATAAAAATTATATGAACAATATTAACTTTAAAGGTCAATTTATAAAAATTATAATGTATGAATTTATTTGAATTTTTAACAAAATGTTAAAAACATATTCGACCTTTAACATTATGAGTTTTAAGTAGCTATGCGTGAGATGTTAGACTTCACTTTCCAATTACACATGCTTACGAGAATCTTTAAGACTTGAGATGAACAAAAATGGTGTCCTTTTTCTTCTCTCTAGCATGCTTCTGTCCTCGAATTTTCCTTGCCTCTAAGCTTGGCGTCCATGGCTTTGTTGTTGTTTCCTAGCCCTCCACTTGCTGACTAGTTCTTGTTTCTTCAAGCTCAATCTCCTTATTCCTGCTCTTGGCCTCTTAATCCTCGAACATTGACAAAGGCTAGCTCCGCTGAGTCCCTTTCTTTCACAATGGCATTTTTGTCCCTGTAACTATTGTTTATCTTCCTGCTCAGGCTTTTAATGTTAAAGAACGATTTTTTAAAACCCATCTTTTGTGAATTAAGGACCGTTTCTTCTTTTGGCCAAAAGAAGCAAGAGTTCAAAGCGCTCTCAAATCAACATAGAGTCTTTAAACTTCCCATCCTTAGCATCTCGTTCTCTCTCAACAACACTTTCTACTTCCTCGAGCTCACCTCTCCATAATCTAGGAGGAGATGCCGTAAAGAAGACTTTTGGGATATTGATTACTTCCTCCATAAATGTTACAATATACATCTGTAAATACGTAAATAATAGTTAGTTGTATTTTCGGTATTAGTAAATTAAGTAGTTATTAGTTTTACTGATATATAAGTCACTGTACAGAACTGTTTTATGAGAGAGAAATTACTTTACTCTTTTCTCTACTTCATTTTGTGTTTCTAGAGTTTTCCTTCATTACATGGTATCAGAGCACAAGACGATCGCACCCATCCTTGGTTCCTAAGTTGATTTCGTTGAAGCCATGGCTGCTTTGCATGATGATGTTGTTCATGAAGCTTCTTCTACTGCAATGAATCGTGATTTTGATGGAGATCCATTGCACTTGCAGAGTTCCGATCATTCAGGAATGCTTCTGGTTGCTTCTCCTCTCACGGGTAACAATTACCTTACCTGGAGTATAGCTGTTAAAACTAGTCTTGTAGCTAAGGACAAGATTTGTTTCATTGATGGAAGTTTTCCTGCTCCTACGAACCCTACTGTTTACAAGAAATGGAAGAAAGTTGATTCCATGATTAAGGCGTGGCTTTTGAATTCTATGACTAAGAAGATGTCTGATAATTTCATCTATTGTGCTAGTTCCAAGATATTATGGGATACGATTGAGAAAAGATCTGGTGAGAATAATGGTCCTCTTCGGTATCAATTACAAAGAGAGGTTTCATCTTTGGAATAGGGTACTGACTCTGTTACTGCTTATTATAGCAAGATGAATCGATGTTGGGAAAAATTAAATAGGCTTATGCCTCTAGCTAGCTGTAATTGTCATGGCTGTAGTTGTGATTTCACTTGTTTACTGGTTCAGAGAGAGGAATCTGCCAGATTAATGCAATTTTTGATGGGCCTTCATCCAACATTTGATAATGTGAGGAGTCAAATTTTGAATCTTGAGCCCTTGCCTAACATAGATAAAGCTTATGATATGGTTTTGAGAGTTGAAAAACAACGAAAAGTGAGCATGGTTTATAACAGTAATGTTCCTGAAGCTAGTGCTCTTCTGGCCAAGAATTCTAATGCTAAAGGTGGTAGTTATAAACGGAAAGAAGTCAACAAGAAAGATAGATTTTGTGATCATTGTAATATAGCTAGACATACACGGGATGCATGTTTTAAACTACATGGTTATCTAGATTGGTTCAAAGCTTTGAAAGAAAAGAAAGCAGCAGAAAAAAGAGGAGAAGTGGTTAATTTGGTACAACAAGAACAATCTGATATAACACCCGTAGACAAATTGGCAACTGATGATAGTCTTGCTAGCATGGTGAATTCCTTAATTCGAAAGGAGATGTCTAGAAATTTTTAAAGGTCAGCGGCCTGATGAAGAGTGTGTGAACATGGTAATTGATCTGGTGAATTTTGCAGGTCAGGTATCTAATATACAACACACTCTTCATGCTTATTCCCTGAATTCAAGTGATGTTTGGATTGTTGATAGTGGTGCATCCAATCATATGTGTTTTGATGAAAATTCTATGCATAACATTGCACAACTCCAGTCTCCTGTGCCAATTCACCTTCCTGATCATAGTCTTAAACATGTTAAACATTCAGGCCATGTTACTTTGCACTCTACCCTTCAACTTAAAGATGTTTTACTTATTCCTTCCTTCAAATTCAACTTGCTTTCTGTCAACAAACT
>JANIJH010000005.1:47819496-47848192 GCA_024520975.1 Erythroxylum areolatum
TAAAATATCATTACTCATTATTAATGAGTGGCAATGATGCTATTTACATGTACCTTTTCCCGCACAAGTTATATATATAAAGAATTATTATTTTTATCACCACTTGTTATAAGCAACTTTTAATAATAATTACATTATACATTCCTCGTGTGAAAAAATATATGTATTAATCTTGGAATCAAAGACACGACAAAAACATTAATGACATAAACACAATCCATATAATGTTTTATCTATTATGTCTGTTCAGCATATGAAACCTTTCATATAATCGTGTTATTAAATGATAATCCTTTATCAACGTTTACATAACTACAACATACTTTTAATCAACACACGATAGTTTTATATGGCATATTAGTGTTCCTGCTAATAACCAAGACCTATGAACATTTTAGAATTGAATATTCATATTATTTAGAGTTTTGCGGTTCAAGACCAAGTGCATCTTCTTGAACACTTCTAAATAAATATAAAACTCATGGAACAAAATATAAATAATATTCAATTCATAAATATAACATATAAAAGCAATCATCTTAGATAACTTTTAGAACACAAATCTAACAATCTCCCATTTATTCTTAGAGTTATCTCTTATACATTCTTATGTATTAACTCTGAGACTAGGGTTACCTTCTGACTCAGTTTGTTATCTCTATCCACTCTCCATGTCCTCTTAGACCTATGGAATCAAAGTGGACTTCGCTCTTTGCTTGAGATAAAGGCTTTGTTAGCGGATCTGCTGTGTTAATATTCGTGTCCACCTTTAATAATTTTATTCTACCATCTTTTATGAAGTCTCGAATGACAAAATATTTTCTATCCATGTGTTTGATCTTGTGATGTGCCTTCGGTTCCTTGATTTGTGCAATAGCTCCACTATTGTCACAAAACAGTTCCAGTGGTCCTTGAATGGAAGGAATCACATCAAGTTCCTCAATGAACTTCTTGATCCAAACACCTTCTTTGCTGGCTTCAGCAATAGCCATCACTTCGAATTAGGTGGTTGAGTCAACCGTTATTGATTGTTTGAAACTTCTCCAACTAACGGCACCCTCATTCAGAATAAAAACATATCCGCATTGTGACCTCTTATCATCATAATCGGTCGCAAAACTTGCATTGGTGTAGCCTTCTACAACGAGCTCCCTTTTCCCTCCATACACAAGAAATTTATCTTTAGTCCTGTTCATGTACTTAAGGATATTCTTGACCACAGTCCAATGAATAAGACCTGTATGGGCTTGATGACGACTTGTCAGACTCAGAGCATCCGCGAGATCAGGTCGTGTACACACCATAGCATATATGATGGAACTAATTGCAGTAGCATATGGTACATCCTTCATGATTTCAATATCTTTACATGACGTAGCACATTGAGATTTGCTAAGTGTTACACCTTGAGTCATGCCTTTAGGATAAGTTAGTATGAATAAAATATCAAGTTTTTAGATTATATAGAAAGTTTATTTATCTATTCTTATTTGAAAGGGAAGAGGTATACATTCTCTTTCAAATTGATTTCCAATTCCTCATTCCTAAACATATGTGGCATCTACTCCTTTTTCCTTCAACTCTCCTTAATTTTATCTCAAGCTTGTATGGTTGCAACTAGTTCTTACCATATGTAAGACTGCCTCTAACTTTAAGTTGTTACTTTTGTACTGTAAGGCTTTGCATAACTTAAACTAGTTCTTTAATTGTCAAAAAGAAAAAAAGTATCTCACTAGTATTTGCTTATTTATTATGGTGAACGATGAGTACCAATTGTATATGTACCAATACTACTAAAGGTTTTCTTACTTTAAACCTTTGACTTACTAACTATGTAAATGTACCTATCAGTGGTTGTCAATATAACATTGAATAGGGGTCAAATCCCACAAATATGTATTGGAAAGCATAACACTATTAATTAATCTAAAGATAATAAATGAAAAGATGACTTTTATGGATTTTAAATAACAAAATATAAAATAAAGCTAAAACTTAGACAATAGCCAAGGAAATAAATGATAAGATAATTTATTAAAAGAAAATTTAGTCAAATAATCATATTGAGATGAGTATTTCCTCCATTAGGACTTTTAATTTTATGATTCAATTAACCTATATTAGATATATTCTCTAGAATATAAAGATCTCCTAGACATTGAAGTTGTACTCTCTCAAAGCTATATCCATCTACTCTCTGATTAGTAACATATATCTCTACTATTGCCAAGAACCTTTTGAATGCTCTAAGCTTTATGAAATCTTATGAAAGGATTCACCCTAAATCCAAGAAGGTCATGTAGGTGTCTCTTGAGCACCCTGTTCAACCCTTTCTACCTAAGCCATAGTCCAATCATATGCAGGTTCTTTTAAGTTGTCGACAAGTAAATTTAAAATACATTTAGACGTTGATATAAACAAATCAACTTTAAGACCAATACAAAGTACCTTAAAAAATATTTCACATCAAAAGTCAAATCAAATCAATCTATACAAAAAATAAGTAAATGAAATCTTCCTATCTAAACACAAAAAGTATTTAGCTACAAATTATGTTTAAAAAACTGGAATCAAAAGACAAAAATTGAGAAGTAATGATAGAAATAAAGGTAAAAGCATACCCAATTCTATCATCTGCTTGGTTTATTGAGATGATATCTAAATCTTTTTTCTCTAAAGAAATGCACCTTAAAATTGAGTTTCTAAGGGTTGTAATAGCTTCCTGATGGCTAACCCTGATTTTTGGAAATAAAAATTTGTTTCTAATATGTGTTTTCTAAAAAAAAATAGTTCATATAATGCTTCCCCTAAGACATTATATAGAGAACGAGCATGGCCTAGATCGTGAGCTTTAGTATTTTCTTCTATGAGATAGACACAATCTCTGGCACAACTGTGTCACTATTTCTTTTGTATAATATTTGTATTTATAGTTAAAATTATTGGCAAATACTTAAGCATAGACTCATTAAACACTCTAAACTCTTTTTTATTTTAAAACGAAAACACTATCCTACTATTACAAAATCATAAAACTTTAAGATAGATCTAAATATTCAAGTGATTAATAGAAGATATGTTTTTGAAATCCATTTTAGAAATAGTCTCTCTATTAGTTAGGAGAAAGACTGCGTACTACTGGATCTCTCCAAACTCCACATTTCAGCGAAATTTTTACTGAGTTGTTGTTATATTATTGAAATCTTTCTATAAAAAATATTAAAATTCAACTTCTTTGTGTTTTTTAAATATTTCATTATTTTGGAGATTTTAATGTCATAAGAAATAGAAGACACATTTCTAAAAATCTCCACAATTTTCAAACTATTCCAATTTTATTTATTTAATCAATTTAACGTTCAAACAAAAATGATGCGGGTAAATGGAAGAGAAGATCACAAAATTAAGTATTCATTATTTGCTTGGCTTTATATATTGTTTCTTTAGAAAATAAAATCCATTAATTTACTTAGCACTGTATAATCAAACAGCAACCGAATAAAAATTGAATTAGATGAATAATTATATGTTTGTGAAAAAGTGAAGGAATTATTTTAAAGCAAAAAAGGTAACGTCGGGATTTGGACCTCGAACGTGCACGTTTTCTTAAGTATTCTTAATTTTTAAGGAAAGTGATCGTATAAGCTTTACAGTCGAAAAGAAGGATTTACCAATACCGCTTCGGGTTTCACGGGAGCTTTTGTGTTGTCTACTTTAGTGTTTCTACGTTAGTGGATGTCACTGCTCTTAACTTAATACAAAGATGGGCAAATTGCATTCAAATGTTGTTTTGGTGTCAATTTGGCATGCCTTTGAATTCTAACAAAGAAACAAATTGTTTTGATATTTAAAGAAAAAGATAAAATATTAAAAGTAATTAATTTGAACGAACCTTTTTACCTTTGATTAATTTTCTTTTCTATGCTATCATTGAAAGTTCAACATCATCCTACTCAATTACCTAATATCATGATTTCTTTTTTAATTTCAGTTGTTCTACCATCACTAATATATCACAAAATTTAAATATTCATTTTTAATTAGGTCATCACTAATGATTTTATTGGGATATTTAAAAAATGCAATTATATAAAACTTTAAATAATAGTTTAAGAGAAGAAAGAAGAATTTTTCTCATGGCATAAGAATTACAGACCTGATCTTCTGATCCATTAATCTTATACTAACTCAGTTTTAACCTATCTCAATCATTTATGTAAGAACTATATAAATAAGTAGTTAAAATAGATTGAGACAGAATTAATACAGGATTAATGGGTCATAGGATACGAGGGTAAGAATTGCATATCTTATGAGTGCATTTAAGTGGTCCCAAACAACCAAGGCAAAAGGTAAGAATGCACGATTTCTTGACACCTGGTCTGCTGATAAAACGGGATCAACTGTGACTGAAATCGACGATCCTTTGAATTGATTCATAAGGTCACAGGTTGTCCACTTTTACAAAAGCCCTGTAACTGGTATTATTCGCAAGATCAAAAGAAGAAAGCAATGAAATTGGAAAGGGAAAAAGAGCATGTGTTGTGTGAGTTCCTGCATGTTTATACTATACGTAGCATTAAAAAAGCCGCCAGCTAGTGGTGGAGTTTCAAAAGGAAGCTGCTATGGCCAGACAAAGGTAGAGCAACCAAATAAAGGTTTAGAAAAAACCCACCAAAACCCCCTCCTCTCCCATCTCCTAAAAGCAAAAGCACAAACAACTTCTCTTTCCCATTAAGAAAGCCAAAGCTGTATATGCAAATGAAGATCCCACTTACGTACTCTTCATTCACCTACTCTCTCTGTTCTCCTGCCTCCTCCCCATCAACCTTTTACGCATATTCTCCGATT
Organism: Erythroxylum areolatum; assembly: GCA_024520975.1. Classification (NCBI taxonomy): domain Eukaryota; kingdom Viridiplantae; phylum Streptophyta; class Magnoliopsida; order Malpighiales; family Erythroxylaceae; genus Erythroxylum; species Erythroxylum areolatum. Next base: position 47,824,348 of record JANIJH010000005.1, read on the forward strand.
CTACCACTAATACCACCACGTCAATGTCGTCAGAGATTGTTCTTGCCGACCCTATTGTTGAACCCATCACCAACCACCATGCCATTACATGGTCTCACACCTTTGCTGACGATGGTAGCAGAGATCATCAAGTTCATGGTGCTGATGGTCCTGAGCCCTTTGATAGTGAGAGGTTACCTCCCACATTAGCTCGGGACATTCAGAGGTTTCTTCGTGTTGCCAATTTGGTTCAAACTGAGGAGCCTCGAATTGCTTATCTTTGTGAGCCATTACGTTCCTTGTGTCCCTCGGTGAATTGGGTTTGCTTTATTGAGTTTGGATATTAAGTTTTGATTGGTTATCTATGTTTTCTGCGTTATTTTTATCTGCTTTGTTATCTTAGTATTTTTCTTTTTGGCCTTCCCTGTGTTTCCTGAGTTTTTTCTATTTGCTCTTTTATCTTAGTTTTTTTTTCCTTCCTTTCCAGTGGAGTGTTATTTTAAGGATGAACATCGGCTTCCAAGTAGTGTTCGGAATGTGAATCATAGGAGAATGAAACCTACCTTTGTGATGTTGATGATCATTATATCAAAATGTTTCAGTTTTAGTCTTGTTATGCACATTGTTGAAAATAACCAACAGGGGTCTTTCGGCAAATAATTGAAGTGCAAGTTTGACTGAGAATTACGAATGTCTGTAAATTTATTCTGTCATTTTCTAGAGCAGGTCGTTTTCATGCTTTTGAAATAGCTCATAACCTGGATCGCAATTCAAGTGGAAGGGGTGTTCGACAGTTTAAAACTGCTCTTCTTCAACGACTTGAATATGTAAGAACTTAATGAATCTCAGTCTATAAGCTATACATTTCTCAGATTGAACTCCATTAAGACTCTAAACTAGTTCATTCAAGAGCTGATTTGTTTGCTTGCACTGTTCTAATTACCTAATGTCTTTCATGTGCCACAGTCTTTTTCAATTCGATCAAGGTTAATTTCAAGGATTCATCGTAGCTGCTACATGTTGACCTGTATTTTAGATAAATTTTGCTAAATACTGTTTTGCATGTGCGTGTATATAATGGCTATATAACTTGCTGGGTTGATTCCTGGGATTTAATATGTCTTCCGTGTGCTTACTTGTCCCAAAAGTATCTTCCATGAATTGTACCAGATATTATCTGCCTCTCTATCTCGATAATGAGTATATGTTTCAAAATTCATCAGCCTCTCTGCATGACTGTTTATGCTTACATCCAACTTGAATTGATTGGAGTAATTGCAGTCATTCTGTTTAAAGTTTCTTGGGTCTCGTGTAACTCATATATTTGGTCTATTGGCCATAGAATCGGAAGACAAACTGTTCTTTTATCTTTAAGAGGCAAAAGGACAAAATTTCAAGCTTTGCTTCTAACGTCTTGTTGTCATATTAGCATGCTTTATCTGAACATGCTCCTACAAATGATCCTTTAACTAAGTTGCTCTTCACTGTTTGTCACTCTCTTGTGTCAAGTTGTATCATTAATGTATTCCAAAATTGTATTGGATGGTTTTATGTAGGATGAGGACATTACCCTCAGAAGACGGAAGGAGAAAAGTGATGAACGTGAACTCAAACGAGTATATCATGCATACAGAGACTATATTATTAGAAGTGGTGGGGGGTTTGATTTGGAAAACAGGTGAATCAAACTTGTATTCTTCAGACAGATTGGTCATATGTTTAGCATAGCCTTACTGAACTTCTGCAGTTTCCTAGCTAATCTGATTTTCTGAAATTTTTGGAACTAGCCACACAGAAAAGTTGATTAATGCACGAAGAATTGCGACAGTGCTGTTTGAAGTATTAAAGACTGTAACTGATGCTGCTGGTCCTCAGGTTATGCTTTTCACCTTTTCATTACCACATCCCTCAAATGACAATTGGAAATTTATTTGGTCAAATCCCTTTATAGATTCTGAATTCTTTCTACATTTCATTCTTGATAGGCCCTTGCTGACAGGAACAGCATTCATGTGAAGCCCTTCTACGTACCCTATAACATTCTTCCTCTAGACCAAGGAGCTATTCAGCAAGCAATTATGCAACTACCTGAGGTCCGATGTCAGACGAATAACTTAATCCATTTTTTCTTAAACAATTTTAGTTCAGTCTGGTTCAATGATTCTGCAGAAATTTTGAAATTTTCAATTAACTTCCATTTTACAGCAATTTGTTACAGTGGTTTCCTTCTTGCCTTTACTTTCTCTTATTTCTTTCTGGGGTTTGCTATTTGTGCTTGAATACCCTGGTACAGTTGATGTCACTTGATCATTTTTTCAATTATTTGATAGAATGCAACAGTGAACATGACAAACTGGTCAAATATACAGATTAAAGCTGCTGTTGCAGCTGTCTACAACACTCGTGGTTTACCTTCTGTTGAGGACTTTATCAAAGGCAGAACTTCCAGTGATTTGTTTGAGTTTCTTCAGTGTTCCTTTGGGTTTCAGGTAATTTATCTCATCTTATCTTACATTCTTTCTCTTCTTTACTTTGTTAAATATGGGATTGGTTCACTTTAAAGGACCTGAATGGCCTTTCCTTGGCACATGAAATTAAAGATTTGAGGATAGTTATTTATGTTTCATCCATCAGGAAGGAAACATTGCCAACCAAAGGGAGCATTTGATTCTACTTATAGCTAACATACACATTAGGCAATCTTACAAGCAGTCATCCATCTCAAAGGTTTTCTTAGTCATTTGATTCTTAATTTCTTATTACAACACTTCTTGCTTTTGATCTTTCTTGTTCTTCATATGATATTAGTTGGGGGATGAAGCATTGGATATACTAATGAAGAAGTTCTTCAAAAATTATACTGATTGGTGCAAGTTTTTGGGGAGAAAAAGCAATATCAGGTCTGTAAAAATGTTCCACTCATCTGTACAAGAAATGCATATAAAAGTGATTCTATTTCTCTCGTTTTCATTCTAGTAAAAGTACATATCAGATACTGGGATGCATTAATGTTGTACTTTCTATATCATCACAAAGATATTTGTATAATTTTATGTTAATGGCTTTTAGGTTGACTGCTTCAATGCTATCTATTTTTTGATTTTGGCTCTCTTTGCAGATTGCCTTATGTTAGACAGGAAGCTCAGCAATATAAGATTCTCTATATAGGCCTTTACCTTCTTATCTGGGGGGAAGCTGCAAACTTGCGGCTCATGCCAGAGTGTTTGTGTTACATCTTCCACCATGTGAGATGAAAATCTTTTTCCGTTAGATTTGCATATGCAATTAGCAGTTTCTTTATTTATTTTTTCTTTTAAATAAATACAATTATTAAGTAAAAGTTAGTTATTAGAACAGAGAAATTGTCAATCTAGTAATGTACTGGTGTTTAGAGGAGTACCCCTTAATAATGAGAATGAATGGCAAAAAGAAGTTACATTATAATTAACTAATTAATTTATTTTTCTATAACTTGATATTGTGTGTTACTTCCCAAGTTATCATATCATGAAATTGAATGTAAAGCATATCTGGAAATCTTCATTTCCAACTCCTTCAGATGGCAAATGAACTGCATGGTATGTTAACTGGTGCTGTTAGCTTGACAACTGGGGAGAAAGTCATGCCCGCATATAGGGGAGGACATGAATCTTTTCTTAACAACGTAGTTACCCCAATATACACGGTCATACGTGAGGTAGTTTCCTAATTTCATATATTCTTGTAAAGCATTGTATCCAGGAACTAAATTTCTTGTCAAAAATTGAAGGAGGCTGAGAAAAATAAAAGTGGGGCAGCTGAACACTCCACTTGGAGAAACTATGATGACATTAATGAGTACTTCTGGTAAGAATTGAATTTTTTTTAATTTTACTCACCTTAATGGAATTAATACCTTTAGAAAATGTCATTATGTTTCCATTTACCTGTAGGTCTCCCGATTGTTTCCAAATAGGCTGGCCCATGCGTCTAAATCATGATTTCTTCTTTACACAATCTTCAACTCGATCGAAAGTTAAGACTAATATAGAAGGAAAAAGGAAGAGGGAACTAAACGAAGGAGATACCGAAATGAAAAGTGATGAGGAATTGGGGGTAACATGATCTGCATTGCATCACAAACACTTCTCCACTCTGATTCTTCTCTATATCTTGTCAATGTTTATATATGAAATTCTTGTCTAGACCATATTGCTCTCATTTGTATGTTGGTTTGTGATTTGTCCACATTTTCAGTCTAATGAATTTTGTATGAGTGGATTTGTTAAATTTAATATTATGAACGATTCTTAAAGCTCAGCAAATAGTTTAAGTTTTTGGTTGAATGATTTCTTGACGAACTTTGTTTTTGTCATTTGTTTTTAATCAATTACAGGTGCGTTTACTTAAGAAAATTAGTGTCTAGTCTATACTTTAGACTATTGTATTAATTTATATTTGATTTTGTCTATGGATTTGTGCTTTTGCTAGATCTGTATTCAATAGGCTTATATGCATTAGAGAGGAGGTGATGTGAATTACCTTGGTAAATAGGTGTAGATGCCAGAGTGTAATTACGTAGTCGTTCAGAATCATGTACTTCTGAATGATAGAGTTCTGAGACAAGCAGCAAATGAATTTGTGTTTGCTTGAATCATTAGATAATTAAGAAAGGAGACTTAGCCCTGTTTGGCCTCTGCAATTAAGGATATAACCCAATAGGTCTTTTCTTTAGAATTTCTAGGTACTGAAATGGAAATCTATGATCTCATTCATTCTACGTCATTTCTGAAAAGGACAAAAGGTAGTTGTTACTTTGAAATTTATTGTTGTTTGGTTTACGAACTCATGCAATGTCTTGATGCTGCGCTTACATCAATTAAGGTTGTTAAACTATTTGTTTATGAACTCATGCAATGTCTTAATGATGCGCTTACATCAGTTAAGGTTGTTAAGCTATTTGTTTCAATTGGTGATACTGTTAAGCATTTAGTATCCTCTCAGTGCTTGAAGCTTTCATTAGGAAGTAAACATACAAAATAGTCTTTCACTATCAAAACAAACAAAGATAGAGACCACCAGCACAAGTTAACTTGTTCATCTTAACAAACTCTATGTAACTAATGTTCCTTCTAGGATACTGTAGGAGAACTTCGAGAACCAAAATGGTTGGGGAAGACAAATTTTGTAGAGATTCGTTCATTTTGGCAGATTTTTAGGAGCTTTGACAGAATGTGGAGCTTTTTTATTCTATCCCTTCAGGTTTGGAAATGTCTCCACAGTTTGTACACCATAAATACCTTGTGATGATTTTGCTGTGTTCATATTGAGTTTTATTGCATTTACAGGCAATGATAATCATGGCTTGCCATGACTTGGGATCTCCACTTGAAATGTTTGATGCTATGATATTTGAAGACATCTTGAGCATCTTCATTACATCAGCGATACTAAAACTTATGCAAGGTATAAACTATTTATCACTAATAGTTTAATCCATCATGTTATGGACAGGTACCTGTAGCTGTTGAATAGTATCTATTATAGTTAACAAGATGGAAAACAACTTAAGGGTAGTGACAGGAATCTTTTGGCATGAGATATACCTTTGTTCCTGCTATTTATCAATGATATGGTTAAAAAGTTCTAATCGATGATTTCTTCTCCTTTATGCTAGTGTTTCCAGTAGTAAGTTGCTAACATTAATCCCAATGGTGAACCTCATTGATTTTCCACGCAAGGGTCAGATGTTTACTAAAACAAACTAGCATATTTTGTAGTGAAGCTCATGTGTGTATCACATGTCCTAGCGAAGAGAAATGAAGCTCATTTATGTATGTTCTGAAGCCTTTACAAAATTGCCAATGGGTTGGGTGATTATTGGATGCAAAAGTGACCTAATATGATTTCTAACTTACAAGTCCAACCCCAAAGCATAAGCAAGTAGTGGAAGCAACAGATTATGGATAAAGTTCATTATCAGTAATCCATTTATGCAGTCCTCATCAACTGTGATCAAATAATGATTAGTTATAGCACTCCTTTACTATACTAGTCCCATATTGGAAAGTAGCACATTTATAAATTAATTTATGTATATATATATAAAGGGCATTAAGACCCTACATGGCGTTTCTGCATATGAGATATCATTCAATCAGCTACATAAGAAAGCTATTTACTTTAACACTCTCTATCTAATTCACTCTCTTCTTATATGTATTCACAAGCACATTGGAGTATGTGTCAAACTAGGTAACCACAATTTGGAGAGTAATCAAAATCCAAAATTTTCTTTGAATGCAGCAATTTTAGACATTGTCTTCACATGGAAAGCCAGATTGACAATGGATATCTTTGAGAAAAGGAAACAAGTACTGAAGTTGGTTGTTGCGGTCATATGGACTGTAATTCTTCCTATATATTATGTTAAAACTAGAAGGAAATATACTTGTTATTCGACAAAACCTGGAAGCTGGCAAGGAGAACTGTGTTTGTCCTCCTTTATGATCGCAGTTTCAGTTTACCTTATTCTTGATGCTGTTGAGATGGTCTTATTTTTTGTTCCCATTGTTAGCAAGTACATTGAGACCTCAAATTGGCACATGCTCAAGATTTTATCTTGGTGGACCCAAGTAAGTTATCATAAAGCATGATACATTATAGTCAATATGATTGCCTTTGATAAATACAATTGGTCTATTCATCATGAGATTGCATGAGATGTTAGCATGGTTTGTCCATTTGAGGAAGTTGATGCTTTCGATAATCTTGTACAAATTATGACTTCATTGGGAAACATCATCCTGGCCCTTCTTTAATCTTTTCTATGTACAGAGGAAGAAGTTATGTTCTTATTTGCACTGAACACTATTGAGTGTTCACATTCAAGGTCTTAGATTTTTGTTGTTTCAAGAAATATGAGTGCATTGCACCAGGAATTTAAAAATTTTCAGTAATGTTACGTTCTAAAATTACGTTGTTATGGAAAATTTTATTAAGTTGTACTATTGAGAATCATGGTAGCATTGAGAAAAATAATAAAACTGCCAAAGGCTTAGTGTGACATTTTTTTTCTAGACTTTATGCGGTATTCATAACTGTTTTGAAATTTAGTATGGATAATTCTGATATTCTTTTATCTGCTATGAATTTATGGATAGTTATGGGAACATTTTCTTCGACTAAATCATCTGCTTTATTGTTGACTAAGAGCTATAACTGTTCTCATGTAGCCAAGATTATACGTGGGACGTGGAATGCAGGAAACTCAAGTTTCAATTTTTAAGTATAGTATTTTCTCTATTCTTAATATCTTGACTGTTATCTTGTGATTTTTCATATTTATTTGTCCTAATGGTGGCTTTGCTATTACTATGTAGATATACTTTTTTTTGGATACTTGTATTATCGAGCAAATTCTTGTTCAGCTATAGTTTTGAGGTGAGCTTCTATACCTGGAACAATTGATGCAAATTGGGACTATTGTGGAATTTCGGCCCACTAACAGTCTTAATATTGCATTCCTGATCATCAACAAGAAGAAATAACTCGATGCAATAATAGTTGGCATTGGGTTGATCCTTATAGCAGTGGCACACAACCCTAGATGTGGATTAGGTCAATTTTGGTTTTACTAGGCATTGGAAAAAATTTGGTTAACCCACCTAAACGCTCTACATAGAAAATTGGTGTCTAAGCATCATCTTTTCATGTCTAAGCATCATCTTTTCAGTTATCTTTCCTACTGTGAAATGGAAAAAAAAAAAAGGACAGATGAAACAATATCAATGTAACTGTCCAATGAGTACTACTTTCTGTGCTATGAAACATAACGACTTAGAAAGCTAATTCTTATTATCACAAAAATGTATCTGCAACCTCATATTTTCCTCAACAAAGGGAGGACAATATTCTGGTTTGATTGCTTAGGATCTAAATGGTAAAGATAATAGAAAACTTTTGATGTAATTTGCTTTTGTTTCCATTTATTCTTCCAAAATTATCCTCCTGCCCAAAGTTCAAAATTAAAGTTTATCTTGTATCATTGCATGCTTAGGGCCCAGAGATTTTGTACGTCATGGCAGGTACCAGTACCAAAAGGTAGTTGGAAGAAAGGAAACATTATCATGAATATGCTTTAAATGGAATATCAACTGTTATCATGCCTTTTCAGGATACACACACTTTTCCTTGTTTGTAAAGTTTGCATAGGCAGAAGTGATGATTCATGGTTTCAACTTGTAACTGTTGAACTTTCTCCTTGTTAGAACAATATATAATTTCTTGTATCTCACCCATCACTTTAAGTTTCAGGATAGAATGATTTCTTGAAATGATATCAGATTCTTGTATGCTAAGAGACTTGAGTTTAAGCTGCACAGCTCTTGTTCTCGGGAATTTTTCATTTGTTGTCTTTTTCCACACTTTGTTTGAAAAAACATCTTAAAAAAATATACGATCCATTCTTGGCCTCACTTAACAGCTTCAAATTTTTTGTAGTGTTTTTTTGACAATTTTATTGAACAAACTGATCATTTTTGTAACTTCTGACAAAAATTGCAGATCAAACCACTTATTGGACCAACAAGAACAATACTAAAAATTGGTGTGCAAATTTATGATTGGCATGAACTTTTTCCAAAAGGTAACTTCGTTTCTTTCTAGATTTGCTAGAACAGAGAACCTATTCGATTTCTGCAAATTTAATTGACAAATCAAGTTTGTTTTTAATTTCAGTTAAGAGTAATGCAGGTGCAATTGTGGCTATATGGTCTCCAATCATAGTTGTGAGTTTCTGCATATATATGTTTGAAACTAGACAATTTTTATCACTTGTCTTGACGAGTTTCAAAAGGTAACAAGAAGAAAGAAAATGATTGTATGTTATTTGATTCTTTTCTCACAATTGCCTCAGGTTTACTTTATGGACACACAGATTTGGTATTCTGTTTTCTGTACAGTATTTGGTGGAGTATATGGCATTTTACATCATCTTGGTGAGGTAAGCTGTGTGGTTTTTTTCCCCATTCAAATCTTGTGGGATCTCACCACTTCTCCTTTTTCTAGATTCGAACTTTGGGAATGCTAAGAATTAGATTTCACACTTTGCCTTCTGCATTCAATTTTCGATTAGTCCCTCCATCATTCCAAAAAGATCAAAAGAAAACAAGAAGTTTTATTCACAAGGTATGAGATTTATGATATAGTAACATGATTCTATAAAAGATTTTCTGCTTTCTTCATTCCTACAAAACTAATACATCTTCAGGAGTCTGTAAATGGATCAAACAATGTTGCCAAATTTGTTCTGGTATGGAACCAAATTATCAACACATTCAGAGCAGAAGACTTGATAAGCAATTGGTATGATCTTTCAGTGTCTTTAAGTGCCATTCCACAGGTTTTTCTTTTTTTGGAAATAGTGATAATGTGTTTTCGTCAATAGGGAGTTGGATTTGATGGTGATACCCTTATCTCCAGAGTTATTTTCTGGCATGGTTCGTTGGCCTATTTTCCTCCTGGCAAATAAGGTTTCAACTTTGACTGACAAGTTTTATAAATTTTCCTGTTATACGTTCTTTGTTTTAGACAAACCTCTGTTTTTTTACTAGTTTTCAACAGCACTGAGCATTGCCCGAGATTTTGTGGGAAAGGGTGACAGTCTTTTTAAAAAGATTAAGAAAGACAAGTACATGTACTCTGCTGTGAAAGAGTGCTATGAGTCACTTAAGGATATCCTTGAAATTCTCGTTGTGGGTGATCAGGAGAAAAGGTAGGGTAGAGTCTCATTTAAAAATAACTGTTTTCAGTACAAGGTTATAGGTTGTTGACATGTTTTCTTTACATTTAACGACACAGTTTGTCTGACATTTACTTTTAATTCTGCATTGAAGTTTACCTGCCATCCTGATGTTTCCTGAATTATTTTTAGGGTAATTTCCATTTTACTAACTGAAATTGAAGAAAGCCTCTCGAGACCAAGTCTTCTCGAGGATTTGAAAATGAGTGAGCTTCCAGCTTTAGAAGCTAAATGTAAAGAGTTACTCGAACTTCTGGTAAATATGAATGATGCAAAAACTAAAGTTTATGATGCACTGACAGTTATTTATATGTACTTAATCATGTGTGACTTCTTATACATCATTAAAGGTTGAAGGAAGTGAAAGCCACCGTGACAATGTCGTGAGAGTTCTTCAAGACATGTTTGAGATTGTAACAATAGATATTATGAGAAATAGTTCTAGGTTGGTACAATCATACTATATTTTTTTTTGATATTCTGTTCTAACTGGTTAAGATCAATCCAAAAGCTTCACTTATCAGTTCTGACTTTCCGCATCATTCTGATTTGTTTCTCACTGTTTTTTTTTTTTCAACCATGTGCAGGACATTGGATCTGTTTTACTCTTCCCAACATATAGAAGAAAATTTCATGTATTTCAATAGAAATATTCGACCACAATTATTTGAATCAACTGGTGACAAGAACTCAATCCATTTCCCATTGCCAGATAGTGATCCTCTCAAAGAACAGGTGAGTTTTTCCTTTGACATTCCCTCTCTTTCAATTCTTCTTAATCATATTTGTATCCTCTAATTCCTCACTAGGAAATATGATTTCACTATCTCTACTCAAAATCTTAGATAGGAGGCCCAACTGGGTTGTTGATTAGGTAAACGGTTTCTGCAAGATAGAGCCTACATGCTCTACCATTTCATTTGTCCATTAAGAAGCAACTTGGGTATTTTGTTTTCAATCCCCATGGGATTGAACTTAATTCCACGTTGAGAATCCTTAAATTGTTTAAGACTTGGCTGTTTCTTTAAGAGAGGGACATAGGTGAATGCATGCACAAATGTTCTAGAATTCCTATGATAAGAAACTGTTGGAACTCTTTTGTATAATTTGTGAGCAAGAAACTGATCCAGATAGTGAGTGAACTGCTTCAAATTTTGCATGGCAGATTAAGCGTCTGCTTTTGATACTTACTGTTAAAGACAAGGCGATGGACATACCGGAGAATTTGGAGGCTCGAAGGCGTATTTCATTCTTTGCAACTTCATTGTTTACTGATATGCCAATTGCTCCCGAAGTACGCAATATGCTATCTTTCAGGTTGAGCTCTCGTGTCTACCATATATCATATATATACTTTTATTTTAGTATTTATCACCACGTTTTGATTTGAGTAATTCAACTTTCAATGAAATTTGATATACTTATCTAAGTTTTGAAGCATTGTGGAAAAGAAAGTTGCTTTTCAACTGTTTCAAAACTTAGATCAGTCATCGGGTGTTCCATGTTGAAAACTTTTGGGACAATACTCGTCTCATCAATATTAAAATTCAGTACCTATGTAATCATTTAGTCCTTATTACTTGTCGGTGATTTTGAATAATCTTTCTTTTTACTGTGTCCACCTATCTTTTTATCAATATATCTGTTCTGGAAGTCCTCTGGGGAAATAGGGAATGAACAGAAAGAGAAATTTCAGTTTATTCGGCTTGATAAATGTCGTTTCCCATCAAATATTTATTTCAGTTTGTGCTGTACTTCCTAAGTGGATATGGATGGATAAATCGGTCCTACAATCTTGCTTAAGTTTCACAGAGATATATTATAAGATTCTCACTATAGGGTCTAAAATCAACAAAAGGATTTTAAAAGGTCTTTATCTGGACATAGTTCTTTTACATCTTGTAGTCCCAAGCCCATTCTTGCTTTATGCTTGCGCGAAAATATTGTTCAGGAAGTGAAATAGTGATCAAAGTCTGGGGTACTTTACTGGAACTGGAGCTAAAGTTTTTGAGAGTCTGCATATAACCTTTCCATTTCATAGAAAGTCACAAGGCCACTTTTAAGTAATATTTGTTTTTCTCGAATTTTTGTATCACCGGTGTCCTTAGATTGCAGAAACTTCCATTTTGACATTTTTAGAATTGGTAATATACTAATTTATTCAAGGAGATTATAAAATTGATTCTAGAACAATCCCAATGCCTACTGTATATATGAACAATGATTTTCATGAAGAAATAACTGTGAGGCTGTAAACTATGCTTTATCCGCTGTACAGTGTTCTAACACCTCACTTCATGGAAGATATTAAGTACTCAATGAAGGAACTTCATTCAAGCAAAGAAGAAGTTTCTATATTGTTTTATATGAAGAAAATATATCCTGGTAAGAGGGCAGGAATCCTTTCTAAGTTTTTACTGTTGGAGGCAAGCTGTAGAATGTTTGATTTTCTTTTTTACCTCTTAGATGAATGGAAAAACTTTTTGGAGAGGATGGGGTGTGAAGAAATAGATGGATTTGACAATGAAAGCAATAATGAACTGCTGAGAGATTGGGCCTCTTTCCGAGGTCAAACACTAAGCAGAACAGGTGACTCAAAGGACTACCTTTCGACCAATATGCAATACAATGCAGTCATGCAGAATATGATCTCCAAGTTTGTTTTTCTTGGTTTTGGCAGTCAGAGGAATTATGTACTACAGAGAAGCCTTACGAATTCAAGCATTTTTGGATATGGCTGAAGATGAAGGTCAGTAATTTTAGATATAGGTTTTATGGGCCCTCAGGCCATGTTCTATCTAAAATTTCCATTATAATGTTTGTATTAAGTTGGGGGAAAATTTTTTTTGTTTGACCAGATATTCTTGAGGGATATGATGCTGCTGAAAGAAATAATCGTGCATTGTTTGCCCAGATAGATGCACTATCTGACATGAAATTCACTTATATCATTTCCTGGCAAGCTTTTGGATCACGAAAATCATCAGGAGATCCCCATGCAAAGGATGTACTTGAGTTATTGACGAGGTATCCTTTCCTGGAGAAAGAAATAGCTGTAGTAGTTAAATACTAAAGTTGACAACCATTGATTACTTTGTGTGTAGGTATCCATCTGTACGTGTTGCTTATGTTGAGGAGAAAGAAGTGATCATGAATACTAAGCCTCAAAAAGTGTATTCTTCCATATTGGTTAAAGGTGTCAATGGTTATGATCAGGTAATAGTGTTTGGATTGTGCTACTTGGTTCTTAGATTTTTGACATCGAAACATTTGAGATAAGGAAAATTCATTTGCACGTATCTTGGTTGATTCAAAGAACATGACTCCTTAATTGGTTATCTATGATACTTTTCAACAAACACAATGTGTTTCATCTATGATTTTAGATGGACAATTTAAGTGAAAAGAACTTAAAATCATTGAGTAAAGTAACAAGAAGGCAAAAGAGCTTAGAGTTTATAAACGAAATAAAAGAGGGCAGATTAGTCAACCATAAACTTTAATTTAGTGGGATGAAGACTGGGAATTGAAGTGACAATAAGGACAACTTGCTTTATGCTAGGTTTTCTTTATTAGGTAGGAAATAGTAATAAGTTAGATATATTGTTCTAGTTTGTTTAAGGCTTAAGCTTATTTAAGAATGAAGAATCCTTACTAGGATAGAAAACATATTTTAATATTTTGGAACCCTTTCCAACTAGAATAAGTATTTTAAGAACTATCTATATGTGTGTACTTAATCCTTCAATAACAAGTCTTATGTGCACTTAATCCTTCAGTAACAAGTCATCATGAATTTTTCTACAAATTTTTATTTAAAAGGTGATATGCTTTATTCTAAGAGTGACTCTTAAAACTTATGAGTAATTCCTAGTTTCTTACCCTCCCTTATTCGTGCTCTTTGCTAAATTCCAGCAACTCTAACCTGAAGTTCCAGCAACCAAACCTCGATTCTATCTATATCAAACCTAAATTCCAGCCATATTATACCCTGATATCCTATCCTAAATTTCCAGCAATCAAACCATAAAAGCCTAGGCATATCAAATCTGAAACTTCAGCATTCCAAGCTGAAATCTAGACCTGAAACCTGATATTCCAGCAGTCTAATTTCAGTCATTTGTTCCAAATTTTGTGAGTTTAGCCAAGTTAATATTTCTTTGTTTTGTCCTACATCAGTTTGATTTGTAAAACTTACATATCAATTTTATTTTTCTATAGTAATTCATGCCTTCATAACTTCTCATTACAAGATATTATGAGATGAGGACAGTATATTGTCTTTTGAGAGGACTTGTATTAATGATTCCAATTTTATGAAGCCATGCAAGTATTGTCACTTACATAGGCCAATGATGCAACTCCCATGCCACTAAGTTTAGTACATTATTAAAGTTACTGTACGTAAGACTTATGTTATCTTTTACAGGAAGTTTATCGTATAAAGCTTCCCGGCCCCCCCAATATTGGAGAAGGGAAACCCGAAAATCAAAATCATGCCATAGTCTTCACACGTGGTGAAGCTCTTCAAAATATTGATATGAACCAAGTACGATCATCTTCTAATAAGGATTATTCTCTAGGCATGTATCTTAGTATACTTCTATGATGTGTGCATTCAAGTGTTCTTGTGAATGGTTACAATCTTAAGCTCATGTTACCTGGTTTTACAGGATAATTATTTGGAAGAAGCTTTCAAAATGAGAAACCTCTTACAAGAATTTCTTCTGCAGCAAGGAAGACGACCTCCAACGATACTTGGATTGAGGGAACACATATTTACTGGAAGGTCAGATCAACTTTACTGAAAGATTATTGTTCCTTAAGTGGGCATGCATAGAAAATCCCTTTGAAGACTTCTAAAAATCGTAAAAAGATTCTTTGGTTCCTTTACAGCTTATTAGTAGCTATTACATTCCATGTCCATATGTGTTGGATTATCGTGTAAAATATTTTGTGTTTATCCATGTAGAATCTGTTCTGCCTCCATCAAGATCAAGAGTTTAATGCATTCTAAAGTCCAGCCATTGCATATGGTAAAAAATAGTTGTTCAATAGCATACATGAGTTTGACACAGATTCTCAGAAGCATGAGATACCTGGAAGGAAACTATAAAGTGAAATAGGAAGTTGGCCAAGCATGGAACTATTTTTGTTTTTGGTTGGAAGAACCTGTTTTATCATATATTCTGCCAACCAACAAATTTTCCTAGTTCAAGAATACCTTGTTGTATTAGACAAACGAAATTGGAATCATTGGAAAAAGACAATTGACCATGTAAATCCTTGAAAACTGAAAATGATAGTGTTACTAACTTCTTATGGAACATGATAGTAAATCATTGATCTAAGAATTATATTGGTGTTTCAGAGAATGCACAACCATTATAACTACTAAATCATTTCACTGATGCAGTGTTTCTTCTCTAGCATGGTTCATGTCATATCAAGAGACGAGCTTTGTCACCATAGGTCAAAGGCTTCTTGCTAATCCCCTCAGGTAACAGATGCCTTCTTACATAAGTTATCAAATCCTGAGGCAGTTATGATGTTTTCTCCTTTTATTTGGAGTGGTTACTTAGTAAGCCATTATTGTTTATTAATGGTAGGTATGTGAAATACTTTATTGAAAACATAACATACCAACATTACCCCAAAGTGCTCCTTCCATAATGAGTAGTTCAAAGGACCCAGTGAGGTTCTTGGGAAAGTTTAGGCTCTGGCCATGATAAATTGTATCAAGGCATTACCAAACTATTAAGCAGGAGATTCTAGACTGTGAAGTAGATACTGATTGGAATTTGACTTCCTTGAAAGCGGGGTGTGTGCCTGGGATTGGTTTAGAAGGAGCTTAGTTCAATTAAACCATAACTTTTAAGTGGTCCTCAAAGTATGAAATTACTAAGGTCAGTCTGGTCTTATCTCCTTCTATTGGTTAAGTTTTGGTTTATCAAGTATCACTAAATGGTGAAGAAAGATGGTGGATATATGTTAAACAGAAACTAATTTCGGGAATATGACATTAAATGCTTGAGTTTGTACATTTGTTGGCTGAGATGGTATGCATAATCATATGTACAGGAAGAAATGTCTTGTTTTCATTCCTGTCTCTTGTTAGCTAAAATGGTTTCCTTTTAAAACTTTTGATTTTGAGGTAAAGATAAGAATTAACTTATAGCATATTGATTGGTTTGTGCGTGTGTAATATGACCTCGAAGCCTGTCTATGTTAGCTACTTTAAAAGGTCTCAACTGTGAAATATGTCAATAATTTCTTTCCATCCGTTGTAATAAATCACATGCAGCTGGTTTTCATCTTGTAAACAGGGTGAGGTTCCACTATGGACACCCTGACGTGTTTGACAGAGTATTTCATATAACAAGAGGTGGCATAAGCAAATCATCAAAAACAATAAACTTGAGTGAGGATGTATTTGCTGGTATGGAACAGAAATTCAAAAGTTGCATTACCACATCAGATGATACTAACAACATTATACCTCTGTCCTGATGTAGGATTCAATTCTACCTTGCGACGGGGATGTATCACTTACCATGAGTATCTGCAAGTTGGAAAAGGTCGTGATGTGGGCCTAAATCAGATCTCAAAATTTGAGGCTAAAATAGCTAATGGAAACAGTGAACAGACTATAAGTCGTGACATATACCGACTTGGGCACCTGTTTGATTTTTTCAGGATGCTCTCGTGCTACTTTACAACCATTGGCTTTTATTTCAATCACCTGGTATTCATTCGTAGCATTCATTAAATCAGTCCAATGGATGCATTCAATATTCATGGATGATATTTTTTTATCAGCACTGACACTTCCTCTCTTCTATTTATTTCATTGAAAATTTGTCTTTTTCCAATCGTTAGCTGGTAATATGGGATTTTTTGAACTCAATGTGCAGGTTGCTGTAATAGGTATATATGTATTCCTTTATGGACAGCTCTACCTTGTGTTGAGTGGGCTGCAAAAAGCACTTGTCCTTAAGGCTAGGATGCATAACATAGAATCGTTGGAAACTGCTCTTGCCTCCCAATCATTTCTTCAGCTTGGGCTTTTAACTGGCCTACCAATGGTGATGGAAATTGGACTGGAGAAAGGGTTTCTCAAAGCCCTTGAAGATTTTGTCCTCATGCAATTGCAATTAGCTGCTTTGTTTTTCACTTTCTCACTAGGAACAAAAACTCACCATTATGGTCGAACAATTTTACATGGAGGTGCAAAATACAGACCGACTGGTCGTAAGGTTGTGGTATTTCATGCCAGCTTCACTGAGAACTACAGATTATATTCCCGAAGCCACTTTGTTAAAGGATTTGAACTAATTCTCCTACTGATTGTTTATGATTTGTTCAGAAGGTCCTACCAGAGCAGTATGGCATATGTTCTGATTACTTATTCCGTTTGGTTCATGTCAATCACTTGGTTGTTTGCACCATTTCTGTTTAATCCTTCAGGATTCAGTTGGGATAAAATAGTAGATGACTGGAAAGATTGGAATAAGTGGATCAGTCAGCAAGGTGGTATTGGGATTCAACAGGATAAAAGTTGGCAGTCATGGTGGAATGATGAACAGGTGCATCTTTATCGTTCTGGCCTGGCTGCTAGATCATTTGAAGTGCTTCTTTCTCTTCGGTTTTTCATGTATCAGTATGGTCTGGTCTACCACCTTGATATTTCTCAAAAGAGCAAAAATTTTCTTGTTTATGTGCTATCTTGGGTTGTACTTCTTGCTGTTTTCCTGTTGGTCAAGGTAAGCAAACTCTACCAGTTCTCTCTTCTTTCCATGTCGTTAACGATAACTAGTTAATATATATCTTCTGAGAAAATGCAATCACACGCTGTAATAGTATTTAGTGTTTATCTAACGAATTAGACCCATTATTAGCCAATGTTCTTGTTATATGCTGCTACTCTTGATGAATTGATGCACACTTTACTTCCACAAACACGTAGGATCCAATGTCTTAGGAAGATGGAATTGCTTCTTCTGATAGATAAACAACACGAATGGCATGATGTGCAGAAAAATAAATATTTTACCTAAGAGTTCTAAAGATTCGTACCTTGGTATTTGGTCGCTGCCCTTTTCTTCTACAGAATAGTTGTAACATCTGTCAGATGCATAATATTAATAGAATACTGACATTTTATTGTTATAATGTGTAGGCTGTGAACATGGGAAGGCAGCAATTCAGTGCCAAATATCACTTAGTATTCAGATTATTCAAAGCCTTCCTCTTTATTGCTGTTGTCTCCATTATAGTTACTCTGTCCCTCGCCTGTCAATTGTCTGTTAAAGACTTGGTCGTATGCTGCCTAGCATTTTTGCCGACTGGGTGGGGCTTGATACTGGTAAGCTTTTAAGATGAGTCAATTGTATGCTGCTTCGCTATCCTTTCTTTTATTTCCTCTGATATGACGAGTCCATGCAGATTGCGCAAGCTGCGAGGCCAAAATTGGAGGATACAGGGCTATGGGATTTTACTCAGGTCCTTTCCAAGTCCTATGATTATGGAATGGGTGTTGTACTATTTGCTCCCATAGCTATATTAGCTTGGCTTCCAGCTATATCAGCCTTCCAGACTCGTTTTCTCTTCAACGAAGCCTTCAATAGGCATCTGCATATCCAGCCAATTCTTCCAGGAAAGAAGAAGCAGACATAGAAGTTGCTTTTGATAGCTTATATATTTGTATCAAGTTTTTAGAAGTCCTTTCCAATGCATTTGTAAGGTTTGAATAATTAATGTCATGAAATTACTGTACTATAGCTTAATAATAATATCACTAAACAATACTAACCATTGAGCTATAACTGAAGATAATACTATAAAAATTAGTCAAGCAAAATGCGTTCCATAAAATATTACGGTTTCAACAGAAAAATTTAAAACTTATTTGCTATGGAATCAACCAATGCAAAGAAATCAGATCCTTTACTTTGGGGAAACCAATAATAAGACTATTCACGCTGCAACTATTATCTACCATCCACATGCATGCTATTCTTTACGGTTGCTTTCAAGGAATCTGTTTTACTCGTGGAGTCGAGAAATGCTTGTATCATAGCTTGTTTACTCTGTTCATAGGTCTATGGGAATGCTTGTGAATTGCATTTGCGGGTCGATCTATTCATAAAAAATAACTTCTTAATATCAATTGCAAGAAATCATAAATGAAATAATATGCCAACAATATTAATTCAAGAAAACTTAAGAGCACTTAATTGAATCTTAATGAAATTAAACACATAATTGAATCTCAATGAAACTAAGGAAATAAAGTCATTAAAAAGTCTATTACAAAGTTCATCTAATCTAAGTACCAATAAGATTTTAGCTCATAATCCTAAGATAAAGACTAAAGGAAAAATAGAAAACTAAAAAACTCATGATGAAATTTTTTATAATCTTCATGAAATCCAACTTACTTAATGCAAATCTAACCCAAATATGTTTCTTTGCTTGTTTTTTGTTATCTCTATCATTTTAGGCTATCAATATGTCTTTTCCTAAGCTTCCTTGAGCCTCCTGCGAACCCCTTTTTACTTTCCCTAAGTTTCTCTTTGTTTTACCCATTTATAGCTCAAATTTAAGATTTTTAGAATTGACATAATCACTTACACGATTAGATATATGATCGTGTCCCTTAATCTTGCTTTAATATTTGATAATCACAAAGAAACGTGGTCCTATAGAGCTACATGGGCACCCATACAACCTTGTGGACTTAAACAAACAACCATCAAAATAACTTAAATTCTTTTTTTGTCATAATTTTGTCCTAATTCTTCTCCTTTATATCCACGAAGGCAAATAAGACCTAAAAACACAACATAAATAAAATAATAAGAAAATCTCAAATAAACAAGCTAATTGCATTAACTGTGGGATTAGAAAATAGTCTATTTAATATTTATGAAAGTCTCCTACAATTAAACATTAATTGCTTGTCCTTAAGCAAATCAATTTCATTGCTTTCAACTTAATAAGAAACAACTCTAGGAAAGCATTAAACAAAAAGGATATCCATAACTATTCTCCATTATTCATTCAATTGCAAAGTTCATTTAAATGTTAAGCATTTCATTATTTGCAACAATTATAAATCAATCTAGTTCAATCCATAATTCTTCAAATTCAATTCAAGTCGCACCATTCCTCTTAATGCAAAAAGTGAACATACTAAGAAAAATGATAAAAACCTTTAAATGCTTTCATACCTCTTATTAGGAACAAAACACTAAATTTAATCAGTTTACTTAGAAACTTGTTTAAAAAGTCACATAGCCTTTTGACTAAAAGTAAACATCTTATCATGAATACCCTTAATTACTCAATTAGGTCATTATCTTAAATGACTATTAGCACCACTCTTTTACTTTAACCTTTATATTAGTATAAAGCCAACATAGTGAAATTATTTATGCTTATTTATTCACATACTATTTTTTATGTGGGGTAATAAAAATGCTCAAAAGGGTTCACTTTTAACTCAACATATTTATAAATTATACATAAAGTATCATAATACAAATTAAGTATCCATTCTCAAAATTAATGAACTAAATTGAAAGCAACTTAATTATCAAAACTTATAACAAGAATTTAGAGTTTATATTGATTTAATAAAATAAA
The DNA here is from genome assembly GCA_024520975.1 of Erythroxylum areolatum. Taxonomy (NCBI): domain Eukaryota; kingdom Viridiplantae; phylum Streptophyta; class Magnoliopsida; order Malpighiales; family Erythroxylaceae; genus Erythroxylum; species Erythroxylum areolatum. The sequence goes on from JANIJH010000005.1 coordinate 47,844,755, forward strand.
ACTAAAATGCCAACTACTTTGGATTACCTTAAGAACACTTGTATAATAATCAAAGAAAATATAAATATAAAGAAATATTCATATCAAAGTTTTCTCCGAACTTCATCTTGTATTATTAATCAATTAAAAGAGTTCTACCATTTGGATTTGTAAGATTTTCTAGTGTAATAATTTGTCATCTATCTAAATATTACCACCTATTCTTAGATTGATTATTTAAAATATATATCCGATCAACTACACTCAAAATACATTAGGTTTGTTAAAACCCTACAAAATTTTATCCTAATACTAGAAGGGTCATGTAGGTCTACACTAATGTTCTTTTAATTATGTCTAGGTGTAAATGTGAAAAAGATCTAAACTATTGCTTGCATATGATCAACACTAATATTAGCACATATAAATCTCAAACTTAGAAGCTTTTACTGAAAAGTCGAATCAAATTATATAGGTATACAATATGGTTCCATCCAATCTAGATATAAAAGTTATTATTCTAGAATCATCCTTGAAATAATGAAAACAACAGTTAAAAGGAAAAAAGAATTCATGCTAAGATATCTTTTGATGGATATCTTGCTCCTTTTATGAAAATAACTTCTTTCGAATGATTTTTGTTTACTTTGTCTATTGAAAATGACTTTTAGATGTATTATCGGGGCTCTCCCTTGGTAAACAGCTTTTGACCCTAGTTCTAAAAGAACAAAAGAATATCCCAATCTTCTCTAATTAGGGTTTTATATGTATTTATAGTAAAATTCAATGGTAGACATAACTGTATCTTTGTTCATATTATTCATTGCTTTTAATCTGTGCACTTACATGGGCGTAGACATACTCATGTATTCAATTGTGTTATTGACTCACTTGGATATAAATACTAGCATGCCCTTATTGCTAACCATATTTTACATTATATTCCAATATGAATTTTGTGCAATTATATAGGCATCGACATGCTTGTGTTCACGATTGAGTTTTTCATATTTTACTCGTCTTCATGCAACATGGCTTTCATATATCCATATATTTGGTTGTATTTTAGCTTTAAATTTTTAAGAAGAATAAAAGCTAACATATGGCCATGTGCCAACTCGCGTTTAGCTAAATTGATGTTTTCTTCATGTTCTAACCTATAAGTTATTCCCTTTCATGATTATTTCTCCCTTAATCAAATCTTCCATAATTAGCTAAAAGAAGAAATAAAATCAAGATAATTTGAAAAAATATAACAAATACTAAGAAAATATATACATATTTCATGCACATCAATAATTTAGGTTTAATATGCTAGAAATGTTTTTCATTTATAGATGTACAAGTGTATTTACTTGGTCTATAAATATTGAGGATCCTTAAATAGTAACAAAATTCCTTTATCAAAAAAATTTTATTCAAAGTTTTAAAGGGTATAATTGTCAATAATCTTTCATTTAGTGGCTTATAAATGTCCTACTAATTAACTTTACATTTAGAGAGACAAGTTAATAATCCAATCAAAGATTAATAATATTTTGTTTAATGACCTTGATAGTTTTAATAGGTAGCATAAAGTGTGAGATCTGATATTTGTGAATAGTACTTATAATTGTTTTGAATAGTTGAAGTCTTCTTAGATCTAAGAAAAACTCATCTTTCTAACTTAAAGTTTTGTTTTAAATCCTTTAGAGAAGGGGGTGACAATATAAGTTGGTAAGCGTGGTGGAACTATTTGGAGGCTAAGATATCTTATCGGTAATCATTGAAAGTGAATCTACCAAGCCTTTATAGTTGATGAGTAATGTTGTTGGAGTTAATATATACAAAGATGCATGATTTCTTATCTACTTATATGCTTGATAGAGATTCAAATTCCTTTTGATCTTTAAAGATTATATTAAATGGAATCAACATTACAAACATTGCATAATCATAGTAGATCATTTGAACAAGATAAGTGAACTAGCTGTGTTGCTACTCATGTAGAATATTTACTAGCTTAAAATGACATTTAATGACTACTTATATTACAATGGGTTTGAACAATTTGACAATAGTTATATTCACATCCTTATAGAACTCAAAGCTTCCATAGATATGAAGCAAAACATTTTGTAAAATATTTAATTGAAACCTCTTAGGATATGCATTTACTATCCTATAAATACACATTTTCTATTTCTTTTAGAAGATAATATAAATAATATCATATACTTTTTCTTTTAACTTGATTTTACTTTTCAACACTACAGAACTTATTTATTAAGGATATATTTAAGTTTCAACATTTATTTCTATGATAGTAATTATGCCAAGTAGTGTTAGAGTAGGAAGACTACCCCTAATTTAATAGAAATTAATATAAATGTTGTACACCTATAATTCTTATGACAAAATTCAAGGAGTTGAGACATCTTTATTTCTCATATAAGATCAATAGGTTGCATTGAGACCTTTTAAGAAATATATGCATCACATAATTTAGCATTTAGAACAACAGTTTGAAGAAATTGAAAATCCATTGAAGCTTTAAACATAGATGTCAAGAAAGACTGGTATAATAAAATCTCACATACTAAAGAAGATTTTTTTTTACATTTTATTTATTGATCAATTCTTATACATGGGTGTAAACAATTAATTCCAATAAAGGATTTGAATGAGGATGATGAATCTTCTAGTATAGAGACATTAATAAATTCAAAAGGTAAATATTCCTTTCTTTAGGTAATGCCTTTTAGATTGAAATGCATAAGCAGACAATTTTCTTAATTATGTTTAGATTTCAAAGGAAAACATGTAAAACTTTTTGGACGCATATTAAACAATTAAAGATCTATACACTACAACAAAACTATACTTTTTGCGTCGTTTTTAAAGTAGACGTCGCGAATGGTGTGAGGATTTCGCGACGTCTGATAAAACGTCATGAAAGATTTGTAGATTCTGTGACGTTGTATTCAGACGTCGCCAAAAAAAGAAGGTTTTGACGTCGTCTTGGTAGAAAGACGTGCCAAAATAGAAAACACGACATTTGTTAGAATTAAACGTCGGGAAAGGTCAGGTCCACGTCTTTAATTTATCCCCTTCCCCACCAGATGAGACGACGTCGTGTTGCCGTCCCCCATAACGACGTCATCTCATCTTCTGTGTAAATGAAAATTAGAGAGGTTAGAGCTTCAGTCTCCCGCCCGCGCTTGGAATCTGTCGCCTTCCCTCTTCCTCCACCTTCCCTCTCTCATTCTCTATTGCGCTTGGAATTTGTGGAGTTTGCGTCACCAGTTTTTGACCTTCTTTCATTTACAGTGGGAGTGCATGTGCGTATTGGTTGAGGTAAGTCATCGAACTACTTTGCTTGCGATTAATGTGAGTCGATTGAAGTTGACGATTTAATCTGGGTTTAAGGTTGCTTAATCGTTTATTTTGATTATCTGTAACACAATGCATTTGGGTTTG
>JANIJH010000005.1:47848292-47860581 GCA_024520975.1 Erythroxylum areolatum
CCCATTACCTACCCACCATCTACGACGTCTATTATGACGTTTTAATAGACGTCGTAGAAGGTTTTCTGCGACGTCTATAGAGCTTCTAAGACGTTTATCAGACGACGCAAAATGCATGTTTTTCTTGTAGTGATATGTATTACATTCCACAAGGAACTATGAGATGAAAGCATCATTTAGGATCTATTACAAGATAAATAAACTATTATAAGGATTTTTTATTCCTCTTAATTATTGATGGATTTTGTTTTGATAGTATCAAAGAAGTTATTAAGTTTAGAAATATACATAAGAGTATAATATAAAACTTATATGTCTAGCAAAGAGGAACGACCTAAGGGAGACCAAAAATTTTCTAAATATTTAAAGGTTATAAAGATAATTGTCAAATAGAAATAGGGATTAAGGTATTAAGAATGTTATTTGAAGCTAGAAATATTATTTTTGAATGCTAAATTAATGTATAAGAGAAGAATATGCTAGAACATTCTCACAAAAACTACAATAGGAATGAATATAAGGTGTCTAATGGAAATAAGTCAATTCATATAATCATTGATATAAGGAGGAGAAAGAAGATAGAATGTTTAAGGTACCAAAATTAAAAGAGGGATCATAGACTATGAAGCTATTGGACGTCGATTCTTGTAGGGAAGAGGGCATATGCACGTAGATGTTTAAAGGGCTTTGTTTGAAGGGTTACTATTTTGATTTAGCTCTTTTGACTAGCAGAGTTTTAATTTCTTGCTGGTTATGTCATCTTTTTCCTTTGTCTATCCCTTGTATTCTAATCCCACAATGGTTTAGCTCTTTGTTATGCTCTTTTGGTTTAGTACGAGTGAATTAGGCCTCCTGCCATTTTATTTTTATTTTATTATTTTTTTTCTTATATCATGTGTATGTATGATTTTAACTTTATGCGCCTGCTTTCTGGATTTCTCTTTAATCTTGTTATTCTATGTAGCTCTCTTTCATTTCTTTCTTTGCATGGTTTTATTGTGATACTATGTAAGTGATCGATGGAAAAATACCTCATATCATGCATAGTCGGATCAAGGTCACAGGTATGTGTTTATTTTTGGGTAATATGCATAAATTACTGTTGTTTGTGCTTCCATCACCACTGCTAATATCATTCATTGCTAGTGGGTTTTCTATGATCATCGACCCAGGTATGTGTTTTTTTTACCCATTCCCTAGCTGCTCTCTGTGGTCTTTTAAGTGGTAATAAGCACTGGTTATTATTATTATACTTTTATTCAGTTTCTTTTTTCATTATTATTATTATTTATTCTTATTATTCTTATTTTTTATTATTACTATTTATTTTTTAGTATTATTATTATTTATTGTTAATATTATTTTCCTTATGTATGTATGGTAATTTATTTACTTATATATTTTGAGTTTTTTTACCTGCATCACTATTTTTTATGTCACATCTACATGTGGGTCTACAGGAAACAACCTCTTTACTCTGTAAGGGTAAGGCTGTGTACAATCAAACCTCCCTGGATCCCGCTTCACTGTGAAATTTCAGACTGGGTGTGATAATGATGATGATGATGATCATAGACTATGAAGCCTTATGCTAAATTATTCTTAAGGAAGTGTTTAATATTAAACCAACTTGGTCATAAATCAAGTAGTTACACTCTTAAAGAAGTTGTTTAAGTACTAAAGCCAAAATTTTCTATGGTTTAGATACGAATGATGATGAATATGAGGATGATGGAGATCATAGGTATAATTATGTGATGAGGCAAATGTTGTTACCTTTGAAAATAAGAAGACAACATATAGATACTTTAAATGTTATTTGTATATTATCACCTAAATTTTATTTAATGTAATTATTTATAGTGGTATTTATAGGAATATTGTTAGGAAGGATGCTATAACGAGTTTGGTTTTAGAGGTTAAAAGACACCTTAATTTGTATTCAATTAGTTGGATTAATATAATAGAAAAGATAAAGTAATAAAATGGTGAAAGGTACCTTTTTCTTTTTGTATAAACAAAGATATGAATGCTTTCTGCTTATTATTTTTAAGATCTTGCTAGTTTGAGATGGTACCTTAGTATGATGGGTGATAAAGTATCTACATTGGAGTTGTGTAAATATAGTATCCTGGAAAGCAACTGCATATACTTATAACTTAATTTTCTTCCAGTTACTTTTGTAATGAAAATATTTATTATTAATAAAACAAAAGAGTTTGGTTTTATTTGTATGAGCATTATATATCTAATCATAAGTTACCGAGATTCTTTTGTAAGTAATATACATATACATAGAGATGTATGGGAAACATGTATATTATTAACTAGAATCTAAAATAATTGATTCACAGTTGAATAATCAAGTTGGTCGCTTGATTATGATTTAGACTATTGTGTTGTGATTTATCTCCGAGTAAGTAAAAAAGTTTACTTCAAGGAAATGATAAGTTTCATATCATGATAGTAGTTGACTATCGATAATGACACTATTAAATGAATCTGGAATCAAGTATGTTTTAAAGAATAAAGTGGGTCATTACTTTAATCTTAAAACATACAACTTAAGCATTCGTTTATTTTAGACCACAATCTTGATGAGTGGTGAACTCATACGTGTTTCATTATAATTTTTGATATGATCAGAATGGATTTTTACAAAGTATCAATCTAGGATCTGCATATTGGAATTATTAATTGAAACATGTATTAGGAAACATTCACTCAAATAAAGAGTTTATAGTGAGATCTTGTGTGTTAATCACCATATAGAGTAAAACGGAAGATTTAGAAGGAAAAACCAACATAAGGGCAAAATGATAATTTTACCCTTTATTGTGCGGGTGTCTATAATATAGTTCATATTAGAGTTTGTAACTGGACATCTTATTTGAAACATATATTTTCATAATATTTAGTAATTCAAGAGTTCAACTAATTGTCTTTAGTGGAATGACATTTAGTTAATAAGCTGGAATTAATTATAATGAGATTAAATTAATTCCAGGCTTATTGGAACTTAAATTATATAAGTCCAATTAGATTCTCCATTTGGCTTTTAGGAAGGTTATCAAGCAAAGTAAGAAATACAAATAGAGGTTTTAAAGCCTATGACTGAATGTTGGGCTTACTTTAATTAATTGTTAATTAGAAGCCTATATGAACATTTAGAAATGGGCTAAACTTTGGTTTAATTTGATTAATTAGATTAATTAAATTAAAACAAAGTTATTAAAGATATCAGGTGGTGGATTTTCGGTTTTAATGGGTTAATTGTGCAGCTGCACATTTAACATTGGTTTGTTATATTTAAGATGGTTTTTAACATGCTTTATCATCATTAAATGGAGTAATGATCTTATCATTAAATGGTTTAATGGTTGTCTTTTAATAATAGCATGTAACCATTTAGCATTCGTTGGATTAAAGAAGAAAGAGGTGCATTTGATGGACCATCTTCCTTCTTTCATCACACAAAATTGAAAATTAGATGTATCATTTAGGTTATTGTTCTTTTCATATAACCATCTTAAAACAAATGAGAAGAGTCTCATTTATTTGCTTCTTTATGATTGATTAAGGAAGGATATGATGCATTAGATGCACTTCACTTCTTTCTTTGAGACTTAACTGAAATGGAGAGAAGAAATACAAGGTGTTGTTGAATTTTTAATCTCTCTTTCTCTCTCTCCTATCTTACATGTGTTGGCCGAAATTTGCATAAGAAGTGTCTCATCATTGGCTTCTTTCTTCTAAGGAAAAATCTCTTCAAGTTTTCTTCTCCTTTCCCACTAAAGGATCTTGTTAACCCAGTTGTCCAATGAGAAAAAGTGGTAGATTGGATTAATAGAGAATACAATAACAATAAGAGGATACATTACCTACGAGAGGATACATTGCCGAGGATAGAATAGCATAGAGAAGAGTTAAAGCTGTAGCAAAGGAGTCGGTAATAATTTATAGCTTGTTGTTTAAGTAAATTATTTTCCTTATACCGTATCATTTATGGCTTGGCATGTTGATTTGGCTATATTGCTTCTGCTGCAATTTTGATTTCTAAAAAGTTTTAAAATCTACCGTTTTACTCAAATATAGCATGTTTATGTTTCTGATCCAACATCTACAAGCTAAGGAAAGACGACATTAACTTTACCTTTTTATCCTTAAAAGGAAGTAAAAAATAAAATATTTTAAAATATATAAGTTAGAGACTATAATCAAAAAGTCTAAGGAGGTGTATACCTTAATTTTGAAATGGGTATTAAAAGTGCAGCAAGACTGTAAAGTGATAGAGCATCATAAGGTAACCAAAACATTGTAATGAGAATTCAAGGAAGTGGCAATAGAGGAATTACCTTATTATTTATAAGAGATATTCAACATCATATTAACGTGATTCATAGTATTAGCTTCGCAATTTATTTTATGATAGGAGTTTAAAGAAGACTAATATTCATAAGGAGATAATAAAAGAAATATTGCCTAAAGTGCATGCATAAGAAAGTATGATTCCATGCACACTTTTAGGTTTACTTGCCTTAAAAACAATGGAAATTGAAGTGTGTGGATAGTTATACAATTAGCAAGATTTTACTGTCAAGTACAAATTCTCTATTTTTAGGCTAAATGAAGCTTGGTAGGCTATTTAGTGAAAATGTATTTTTAAGATTGATCTTTGTGGTAGATATTACAATATTTGAATAAAACTTGGAGATTAATGGAAGATAGCTATCAAGGAAAATGAAGTGCTATATGTGTGGCATAGGATGGTGTTAAGTTAAGACTAATGTGTTTAGTACCTTTGCGGCTTATTAAGTTTGTAGATAGTTAATGTATAGATAACTAGATTCACTAAAAAACCTACCATTTAGGACCCTAAATTTAAGTTCTTATTTGACTAATGCTTGGCTCTCAGGAAATTGGGTGAACTGTTCTCCCTTCTCCAACTTAGGTTTGTCCCTCCCTATTTGTTCCCTATATTTCTTCTCTTGAAGCTCCCTCATTTTTAGGTATTGATTTTCAACCTTTATCAAGCCCATATTCTCAAGGACTTTAAGTCTTTTTACCCTCTTTATTTCCTACCTCTCTATTCATTCCATATTTAGCAGTGACTTTCTAAACTATACCTAATACCCCTACACCTTAGAAACCTTTATAAACATCTCTACTTTTGAATTTCCACCTAACCTGGAAACAACATCCTTTCCACCCTTAAATAACCCTACCTTCTCCCATCGCTTATTCCTCCTAACTTGTCTTTTAAATCCTCTTTAAGAACCCTTACTCCCATCCTATCTTCTTTGTAGCAACCTTCTCCTGAACCTTTTTCAATCATTATCCAAACTCCCTCCTCCTCCCAACCAATTACCAACTAGAGACTAAGTTAGAGAAAGGTGGTGGGTAAGGTCGATGGGAACTCACTACAATATCTACCTCTTGATTTGACTGAAGGAAGAGCAATAGTGGTTCCAAATATGGAGACCTTACAAGAAGGTGCAAAATCTTGGAGTTTAATATTGATTGGCTTCTTTTAAGGTTAAAGACCAAAATTTACTATGGTTCAACATTAGAACATGAACATGTGGGGAAACGATGGACTATACGAAGTATTTTTAATAAAAGAAAATATGTTTCTTATCAAGTTCAATATAGAACAAGGAGCCAAGGATGTGTTGGGAGCATGACTATGGTAGCCGCAAACTACTATAATGTTCATCAACCATGGAGATCTGTAACAACTATAGATAATATTTCTAGGAACATGTGCCAATTTTGATCAACTTCTTTTAAGTTCCACTCGACTACTTGTCCACCAAAGGATTGAGCTCTAGCAAGACCAATGAGCATGGACTAACTAATAGCTCATCGAAGAATATTAGGATTTACACGATTATGCGTAAGTGTGGAACTTAGTAAGGAGTTTCTTGATGCAATTCCTATCATAAAACTAGGTGAAAATAACAATTTGATAGAGGTTTTGATCAGAATATTCTATCAGTAGGAGACAAACCTTAGGCAACAAGGCTTGTAGTGGAGAGCCATAGGGAGAAAGTTCTCTTAGGGGACTATAAGGAGTTAATTGGACTTAACAAGGAAGTAACCAAGCTAGAGAAGGCTCACAATTTAGTTAACCAATCAATATTTCCTCAATGGAAGGAGTAGGAAGGTATAAAATGTAAGGAAATAGCAAATGAGAAGGAAGACATTGTGAATAATTTTGAAGCCCAAAAGGTTAACAAGGAGTATAACAATAAAGGAATTGAATGAGTGACTCAAAGTATGGAGGGGAAGTAAGCCTATATAAATTTCACTCATTATTAAAAGAAAATAATAGTGAGGAAGCCAATAATAGACTTTCCTATAAGGTAGGAGATGATAAGGAACTAAGCAATGAGGATTCATAATAGAAACAAGGAGAAAATCTAGGAGAAAGAAGAAGCTAGGGAAGGACAAAGAGAAAAGCACCCAATGTCTTTAGAGTTATTTCTTTTAATTGGTTCACTAGTCATATATAGATCCTTTCATTAGCTAGTAATGCTTGCATCATATCAAGAGACTCTTAGATGCATTCATGTTTTGGTGAGTATGAAGTTAATCCTTAGTGAATTAATGTGTTAAGAGGCAATTTGTGAGTTGTAATTGAGTGATTAGGATATCAAATTAGTGAACTAAAGAAAGAAGGTGGTTGTAAGATGGGTGCTTCTTTATTAATTAAAAGAAGAGTTGACAAATTCTCAAGTGGATTTAAGCAATATATCTAGGCCAAAATACTATAAATTTGTTATGCACTCTCATCCTTACTTTTTTAAATTTCATATTATTTATTATTAATATAATTGGGATCATTTTTTATTTAATTTAAGTTGAATTACGGTCATATATGTTTATTGAAGCCCACTTCATTTAATCCTTATCATTTGATATTGCATTTGTATGAATAATACTAAGCATTCTTTAAGATTTTGTAGTCAAATAACTATAGAGAAGTAATTCACCCTCCCACACTTGTATGCCATTTAGGGACCAAATATTGGTATTAGAGTGGGTTTCATTCATTACATATTTTTCTCATAAAATTTGAGTAAAGATCACTATGAAACCATTCACAAAAAGTTTTAGTCAAGAAAGATAAAGCATAAGTGAAAACTCATTCTTTAACAATTTCTAAAGGAATCAATTTATACTATATAGTAGAAAATGGACATTATACTGCAGAAAAGGTAACTGAAATAGAAATGTCAATATTAAGATTTTTTAAAAAAGGTTTAAGTGGAATAATAAGGATAAAAGTCTCATTACATTCAATTGTAAGGCCATAGATGTAACATCCCACTACCACAAGGTAAATACTCGAAGGACATTCAAGTCCATACCCTATGAAAATGATGTGTTGGAGTAATAACAAATCCAACTTACACATGGCATCATCTAACAAACTCGAAAGTCACTAATTTTTTAAACCATTCACTTTATTCATTTATAAAGCTTACACTGTTTCCATCAAACAAATATTTACAAAACCTTATATAGGTTTTAGCAAAACTACAAAAATAACAAAAACTATATCACTTTTGGTGTCAACTGACAGACCTCTGAGCCATTTCTCTATCCTAAAGATTCCTTAAGTCCTGACTAAGGAACTAGGTCTCCTATCTCGTACCTGAAAAGTCACATTGCAATTTTTGATGAGTTTTGCAAACTTAATGATTGAACCATCATTGATGAATTCACCGAATTACATATACACATCACATACATCACAGATATTCATTCAGAACATATAATTATTTTTCAGATACTCACACATCATGGCATAACATATAATCACTCATTACAACTTTGCAAATCATTCATGAATTTCAATCTTATATGAACGCTATATGCATCAGACTCACTTTTGTTCTTATTGTTTTGACTGAGTGCTTATCACATACTTATACAAATATTGACCCATAGGGTCCACTCAGAACATAATCACGAAGTATAGTTCTACGTGGAAGTGCTTCAAACTGGCTACTCAAGTCACAATGCCTTTATCTAAACATGCATTTATGAAATGCATCAAATACTGAATATGTCATATTTCACAATTTTATACAAATGCTCAGACAAAGTCTTTCACAGTCATCCGGCCTAAATCCGGCATTTAACCTTTGTTGAGGATCAAATGTCAAATTTATATTAAATCAAAACACTCCCAATACTTGCCCAACTATTAAACTCCGCATACCTCAGGTCCGGAATCTAGCAACAATTCACAAACAGTTCAATAATATTGGAAGTTTAACAAATCAAATTAAATTAAAATCAAACCAATCCTAATAAATCATCTAGGTTGACTCACAGTATGCTCCAAAAAGCTATTGCCTGGATGGTCCAGCAATATCCGACTGGCGTCTAATGTGCTCCTCTAAAACATACACAACACATTCACAAATATCACATTTTTGCACAAATGTACAAGTGTTCTTTTATGCACTTCAATGTATAGAAAGTATGCACAATGCATGTTCAATAACAATTCCAGGTATCTTATTGTAATTTTCATCATCAAATTGATCAGATGTCAAAGCCCTCATTAATATCATTTGGTACTTATAATTTGGACCAAAATAAAACAATGTGAAATCCATTTCATAACTTAATTGACCACTTCAGATTTTCTACCCATATGATTTCGAGGCAACATTGCATAATTAATCTGATAGGGTATATGACAAAATTAGGCAATACTTCCTTCTGAAAAATTGTTCAAACATGTCTTAAGTTTCTAATGACTCTAAGATAATCTAAATTGATTCAGTATTCTATGAGTTATGCACAAAATACCACAGACTGTGCACATTTGAATTTTTGGCTAGTACATGATCATACCCTCTAATTGTACGCCTCATATCTTTCAGCTCAGATATCCAAAAATTACAAACTTTATACCAATTTAAAGTTAAGAAAATAAGCTACAACTTAGCTGAAGACAGTTTGGTTTAATTCGGCCTACATCAATACAGTGTATTCAATAACCACAAGACATGATTTCTGTCCCTGGTCATGCTACAGCCTAAATTAAGATGCAGTTTCATGCCAAATTTGAAAGTCTTAGAGACAGAATTAAAATTTGACTTCTTCAATAAAGTTGTAGACTTATGTCTCTAGTTTAATCTTAACTAATAATCAACTTATTTGAAAATCTACAGATCAATTTATAATTAGAATACCGAAGCATGTTCATGAAACTTTTCCAATTCATAGCATTCCAGCATACTTCCATACTTTCATCCTATCAATCACTTTCAATTTAATTCAGATAGCTCTAAATTTTTATAGAGAGAAAGAAAAATGTCCTAAAAATCCATTGATCTAAGTTTCAAGTCATTTAGAGTTTGGATGAAAATGTTATAGCCAAAAGACTTAGGGCTATTTAATAAAATATTCTAGTTCATAACCCATACATGCAACCCATCATCTTTTCTCTCTCTAGAACACAGACCATCTTCTCCACCGGAAACCCATTTTTTTCCTCCACTTTTCCACTTTTACACTTCATATCTACTACATTCATTACAAAAACCAACTTTCCTAGTCTCCTTTCAGCTCAACAATTCACAACAAATCAAAAATCTAAGGTTCATACTTAATCATCAAAATCAGAAATCTCACATTCACTTTTTGCATATTTTTGTTTTGCCTCTATTACTGAAACTCTTCTTCCAACAACAACCACACATGTATCGATCCACAAGCATGAAAGCATACACCATTTATGCATGCATCTTTTAAAACATTAAAACATCAATGTAACTTACTTGGTTTATACTTCAGCAAAATTCCAGAAATGGTGAGAGCAAATAAGAAGGAAGATGGTGTAGATGGTTTCGGTGAAACCAAGGAAAACAGCTGCAAAAACTTTTTTTAATGCCTAGGTATTTCATTAGTGCTTTAACACATCTCCAATGCATGTCTTCCAGTTGTCCACTAGATAAGCTGCCATTTGTCTTATAGTTATAGGTCCACATGTTACATATGATTTTATCCATTTGTCATTCTATAATTTGTCCATTTGTCAATTAATTTCTAATACAATTGTCACACTTCTATTTATCCCTTATTTCAATATTTTTCCTAGTCTAAAATACCTCAATTTTTTTTTATAAATTTGCAAAATATCCGAAATGTCTCCAAAATTGCAGAATAAATTCTAATACACACGAAATTTAATTTCCAAGATAATTAATCCATAATTCACCAAAAATTTTGAAATAATAACTATTATCACTAAATAAATTTTCAGCTCAACTTAATTCACCAAAAATTTCAAAATATCCAAAATTGCCAAATCACAATTAATACACTCCAATTTAATCCAAAATTTCCACTTATAAATCAAATTTACCCGGAAATGCCAATGAATGCATGTACAATCATATGAATGTGTAAAATAAATGTGTATGTCACAAATAACTTATACATGACATGCATTTTCCTAATTTCACAATATTTTCTCATAAATTACTATTCTAGCCTTAACATGGGTATTAGGATGTTACAACTCTCATCTCCTAACAAAAATTTCGTCCTTGAAATTCTTACCTGAATGATCAAATAGGTAGGTGTATTGATTCCTCATGTGCTCCTTCGTTTCCCATATGGCTTCTTCACTCGAATGATTCTTCCAAAGGATTTTCACCATCGGAATCACCCGATGCCTCAGTTGCTTATTCTAGTAATCAATTATCCTCATAGGTTCCTTAGCATAGCTCAGATTACTAGAGACTTCAATCTCCTGAGTCGGTAACACATGAGTTGGATCCGATCGATATTGCCTAAGCATGCTTACATGAAACACATTATGTATCTGAACCATTTCTGAAGGTAAGGCTAACTTATAAGCCAATGATCCAATTCTTTCAATTATCTCATATGGACCAATATACTTCAGACTTAACTTACCCTTCTTGCCAAATCTCAGTATACCTCGCCAAGGTGATACTCTCAAAAATACCCTATCACCAACTTGATACTCCATATCTCTCCTGTGTTGATCCACATAGCTTTTCTGTCTATCTTGTGCCATTTTAATTCTGCTACGGATCAATTTTACCTTATCAATGGTATCCTAAATCAACTCCAGGCCTTTAACAATTCTTAGACCCCCTTCATCCCAGTATAAAGGCGAACGATACTTCCTGCCATACAACACCTCATATGGAGTCATACCAATACTGCTATGATACTGACTATTGTAGGTGAATTCAATAAAAGTATATATTTATCCCATGCTCCCTGAAACTCCAGAACACAAGCTCTGAGCTTATCCTCGATAGTCTTGATCGTTCTCTCACTCTGACCATCTGTCTAAGGATGAAAGGTCGTACTAAAATTTAGCTTGGTATCCAAAGTTGTCTATAAACTACCCCAAAATCTCGAGGTAAATCTAGGATCCCTGTTTGAAACTATGGAAACTGGAACCCTATGTAACCTCACAACCTCATTCACATATCGCTGAGCTAACTGATCTAGTGAAAGATTTTCTCTCACTGACAAGAAATGGGTCAATTTGGTCAGTCTATTTACAATGATCCAAATGGCATCATGTTGCCTCGGAGTCCTCGGACTCATAATAAAATCCATCGTGATTCGTTCCATTTCCACTTCGGAATAGGTAACGAGTGTAATTTCCCTACTGGAGCTTAATGCTCAGCCTTAACCTGCTGACAAGTTATGTATTTAGACACAAACTCTACTACTTGCTTTTTCATACCAGCCACCAGTAATGTTGTTTCAGCGTGTTATATATCTTGGAAGTACCAGGATGCATAGCATAAGCTGCTAAATGTGCTTCCTCTAAAATCTCCTTCCTCAAATTATCAACATTGGGCACTCATAGTCTTTGTTTTAACCTTAAAGTATCATCTCTCACTTCAAAATCAGAATCTATATTCACTTTCAACTTCTCAATTAACTTCACTAAATCTAGATCTCTACTTTGAGCCTCTTTAATTCTTTCAACCAAAACAAGTCTCAACTTCAAGGTAGTTATCAATGTATCATTTTGCCCTAAATTTAATTCAACATTCAATGCTCGGTATGTTAGTAATGTGCCCTAGGCCAATGGATATTTGTGATTAATGTATTAACATTATGACTTGTTAATAATATATTATGAGGTATTCTTTTCATATATGCATGTATTTCATTTATGTAATGTGATTTATATTCCATGAATGGTTTTAGACTTATGTCATCAAGTATATGACTTGATAGTAAAACCATAAGCATTATAAGACTATTC
>JANIJH010000005.1:47860681-47876651 GCA_024520975.1 Erythroxylum areolatum
TTCCAAGCCCAACATAAAATATCTATATAAACACATAATTAAATCAATTAAGGCAAAATAACTAAATAAATAAAAATCAAAAATAATAATAATTAACGAATAAATCCATAAATCAATAAATAATTAATTCAAATTAAAAAAAAATTTCGGGGCCCAACAAACAAGTTTATTGAATAAATCCGATATGAGAAATCTATTTGAAATATTACTTGTATGTCTATAGAATTCTCATTGTGATGATTGTATAAGTGATCCTTTGACTTGAGGTTATCAAAGTTATCTTGTACGGGGATTGCTAAATTTTGATACTACTTATGATCTATTTAATCATAGGTCGTTAAATCGGTAGTCATTAGATATACCATGAACTAATGGAAATAGTTGAATGGTCAAGATAGGATTCATCATCCTAAAGTAATTAGGGAGAGTGTTTTGTTGTTCTCGATTAGTATTTATTCAAGAAATCCTTGGCCAAGGTGAAACGATGCTTTGACAATAATTTACAAATATTATTAATTGAATTGATAGCTAATGACAGAGAACTAATATGATTAGGCTCAAAATAGAGTAGATATTAATTCCATGCTCTATATTTAATCGAAACATTGTATGATGAAAATATTGAATTATACGAAAAAATTATGCACGAAAAGATTAGTCAAAACTACTTTGACATTCCTAAATATTTCGGTGATCATAATGTGTTGCTAGACGCCAATCTTGATTTATGATTATAAATTGTTTAATTAGAGAATTAAAGATAAATTAAAAGGAGTTTTAATTTATCTAATTTTAATTATGAATTAAAATTAGATCTTATAATTATTGCCAACATATTTGAGAACTTAATGGGCCTTATATATAGAATGGATTGAAGAGAGTAAAGTTAATTTAATCAAGTTAGACTTGATTATAAAGTTTGAGAAACTTTATTAAATATGAAATATTTAATAAATAATGATCAATATGAGGTATTGAATCTTATATGGGCATAATTGGTATTTAATTAGAGTTATTTATAATTCTAATTAAAGTTTAAATGAAATTAGAATTTAATTTTAATTAAATTACTAAAACGTCCAAAGCTTATTATAAATGGGTTTAAGCTCTATGAAGCTAACACTTCTTGCTTAACCATCTCTGTAAGAGTTATAAAGTTCTCTCAACTTATTTTGTAGATACCGTTAGAGGTCGGAGATTTGTGCAACTACGGTAGTTGAGACGGATCAGTTTTGGAAACAGTTTGAGAGATACAACAAGACAAAGATCAAGTTTTAGAATAAGGTACAAATTAAATTACGCTTTATTATGATTTGTGTTAATTATTTTATAGAATTAAATAGATCTTGATTTTTGTATAATTAAAATTCACGAAAAAGTTTGGTAATTATTTCGATACCGTCGGGATAAGATCTCAACCCGGTTTCCTAGCAGTGGTATCAGAGCGGATTTGAATTCTATGATTTGATTAAATTATGTAATTATTATTTACTGAAAATTAGAATTGAATTGTAAAAGGTTTTCTACTAATGTCTGAAAAGTGTTTCAGATTAAAACTGTACAGACTGTACAAACCCTATAACCAATTGATTAAGTATCTAGAATTCTGGCATGCAATTGTTGTTTGTTTTCTGGGAATTGACATCGACGATAAGATCAACAAAACTCCTTCCTATGCGCTATTTGCTTCCGTGAAAGATTGGTTTTCTACATTTCTTGATTTGGGTTCACAAATCCAAGAGTTTAGATCCTCTGTCCAATTTTATGGTGTCTTATTGTGTCCAATGAATCTAAGCCATTTATTTATGTAGGTCCCACGCGGGGCCCGCATAAATAAACGCGGGTCCCACTTAAATAAATGGCTAAGATTCGTTGAACACAATAAGACACCATAAAATTAGACAGAGGATCTTATCCCCAAATCCAAAGCTCTCCTTGTATCCATTACCAACGTACACGCATCCATCACTCATTGACATGCCACCATAAAAAGTCACTCTAGTCTCAATGCCTAGAGGATGCGGTTATAGGCATGTGGCATCTGTGGCTGAGGAAACGCTTTATGTGAACAGTAACTTAATCTTTGCTGTTGCCTTATTCATTCGATGAATTGTGTGAACAGTAACTTAGATTAAGTTACTGTTCACAAAATTCATCAAATGAATAAGAAGGCAACAGCAGACCGATGGCGTGGGACGTTGGTGGAAAAGATGCATGGTGGTGGCGACGACCATAGATAGATAGACAGGCAACGGTAGCATTAGGGTTTGAGATTAAGTTGAAGAAGAGGGGTGTATGACAAGAGGTTTAGGAATGGGTTTGTTTGGTTAGTAGTTTAAGTATGACTTAAACTTAAAAAGGAATTATTTAAATTAGTAATAATGTATTTTTAATTTAATTAAATTATAAATATAATTTAAAATTGTTTTAAAATTCATAAATCAATTCCAAAGGTATTTATTTTCTTCATTTGGTAAAGATTAATAGTTATATTGACTCCTAATTAATTTTAGAAAAGTTTTTTCTAAAATTAAAAATAATTAGTTTCAATTAGATTGAAATTAATTAATTAGAAAAGTTGTTTCTAAAATTAGAATTAATTATTGTCAATTAGATTGAAATTAATTAATTAGACTTCTTGAAATTAGGAAAAAATTTCTTAAATAATTAAGAAAGTTGGTTTTAATTAAATTTATTTATTTCAATTTAATTGAGATAAATTAAATTTATAATTTTAATTTTTAGATAATTATTATTTAATTTATTTAGGAACTGTTTCTTTATTTATGAATAACAAGTTTCTTGATTTTTAGATAAAGTATTTTTCTTGATTAAATTTTGAAAACTGTTTTATTTTATTAATTAAGAAAAATGTGTTTTCTTTAATATTTTAAAAATAGTTTTCTAACTTATTAAAGAAAGGTTTTCTAATTAGTCAAGAAATAAATCTCTAAATAAATAATATATAAGAACTTTCTTAATTAAATTTAAAAGTGTTTTATTTAATTTTGAAAGTAGTTTCCTTTTAATTTTAGAAAATAGTTTTCTAATTAAGAAAAAATAATTTCTAATTAGATTAGAAATAGTTTTATAGTTGGATTAAAATGTGTTACTTATATAATTTTGAAAAGAAGTATTTCTAAACTATAATAAGTAAGAAGTACAATTTATTGAAAAAACTTCATTTAAATTTTATCAAAGGATTCAAGATAATTAGAAATAGTTTTCAATTGAATTTGAAAATTGTTTTCAAATCAAATTAAATATCTATTTGGAATAGGAATTTAATTTATTTAGAAATCTATGCTTTTAATCTAATTTAAGTGTTCCAAGGAGTTAGAAATGTTATTTTAGATTATGAAGATCAATGACTAAAATCAAATAAAGTTTGATCTTTTATGCATATAATTTGATTATAAGTGCATAAGATGCCTACTTTATTTATTTGTTTGATATATATATATTGGATGCATGATTGTATGTTTTATATGCGTAATATTTTACGTGCAATTTTATGTTTGATGAGATGAACAAAATTAAATCCCTTGTTAAAACATTAAGTACATGTTGATAACGTGATTATTGCCTTCCATTGTTATGAGAATAAACCAAAGTTCTGTTTATTGTAGGTTTGTTGAGCAAACTCAAGGCCGCTTTAACCCGAACATATTTAGTCTTATGATAATGGATTTTACTTAACTAAGTTTGTGTGATTTGGATGACCAAACTCATGATGATATGAATTTAGAAACAGGTTTAGGGATAACATATATGATATGTTTTGGCAAGAGTTATCACCTAATAGATCTGGAAGTCACATAAGATGTGATTGATAAAGTTGTTTTCTACCTAATTTAGGTCTAGTTGGTTTGTTGAGTAAACTCAAAATCAACTATATTTGAATGGCATCCTATCCCATTAGAAAGATTAAAGTAATCTTTTTTAATAGTAGTGAGGGCTATTATTTCGAATAAAATAGTGGGCGTAACCAATTATGTGATTAAAGTCCTAATCTTATTTGGTAGTGATGGCATATAATTGATTACTTGCTTTCTTACATTTATTTTATTATGAGTGAAACTTACCTTGTTTAGTATATTTGATGCTAAGTTAGTGAACTCAAGTTCTTAGACATAGGATATGTTTGAGAAGTGTTCTCAAAAGTTAGATAAAAAATTGTATGTTCATTATGCAATTTTACTGTAATCCCTATTGAGGATATGACAACAAAGTTATAGAGATATGTCAAAATCATATAGATGACAAAATATATTGACATTATGAGTTGACTAATGTCTCGTAAACTTTGACGATAACATGTAAGATGTACGTCAACACCATGATAGCAAAGTGCAAGGGTTTGCATGGAGTAGGGCTGAAAGGTATAGTACCTTTCTGGAATTATTTCACTTAATTTAGCCTACTAAAAGCATAATTGTGGACTACAATTAAAGGCTTAGCAACAGTATGATAATAGTTGCCATTAAAAGAAAATGATTGCATAATTTGTCTTGCCTATATGTGATATGATAGAGATCATATGTATTTCTAGTTCATGCTTACGTGTATGTAATGTAACGAGAATGATAAGAAATAGATTGTTAAGTAAAAGTAATTGATTCAAGTTTATGCAAATAGTTTGTATATGTATTGGATCAAAGGAGACTTATGTTTAACATAAATGGCAAGAATAAAAGGTTAGATAACTAAGATTATCCTTTTATGCCAAATTTGTTAAATCAATATAACGAGAATCATAAAGTTACATACTAGGATAGATATATATCCTTTTAATTATGAATTGTATGGAACTTGTGAAACTTGTATAGTTGAAGAATAACCAAATCAACCTTTGGTGAAAGGATGATGATGGTATTGAATGGTTAAATCTTATACATATGATGTATTGGATGAAATAACAATTCATAAAAGGATAATATTATATTTCATTTTATTAGTAATGAATTTATGTGATATAGTCATTTATATTAAATGAATTATTTATTTAATATTTTGAAAAGTTAAAGTTGTTTAAATCTAAGTAGAAATAAAGCATTGAGAATGGTAAAGTACTTCAATGATATCGTTGTAGCAAGTTTCAAATTTTTGGTTATCTATAGATAATGATATTCTCTGTTGAATACCATTACAACTAGATTCGTAAGAGTATGGATTTATGTAAGGAGTAAAATACAATATAAGATATTATATAATGCAATATTATTTCTTCTGTAGTTATGCCTAGTACATTAACTTCAATATATTTCTAATTGAATCAATTAGTAAGATTTCATATTAGAACCAAAGTTAATGATTCAAGGATGCGATGCTTGGTTGAACCATATAGTATCCATTAAGTTTGGATCTGAAATGGGTGAAAAAAGGTTATGAGATATCCAAAAGGTTGGATATAATCTTATAGACCTATTGAATAAATTGTTTTATTTAATGTACACTTATAGGAGAATGGTTCTCAATGCAAGATCCCATTACCACAAGGTGCATACCCAAACATTCAAAAAGATTCAAGTATAATGGCATGTTAGAGCAAAAATAAATCCAACTTACACATGGCATCATCTAACATAATCGGAAGTCACAAAATTTTAAAACCCATTGGTTGCATTTATTCACAAATCTTACACTGTTTCCATCATACACATATGTACAAAACCTCTTATAGGTTCTAAAAAAACTACAAAATAAATGCTATAGCACTTCTGGTGTTAGTTGATAGACCTCTGAGCTATTTTTCTATCCAAAAGATTCCTTGAGTCCTGACTAAGGAACTAGGTTTCTTGTCTCGTACCTGAAAAGTCACATTGCAATTTTTGATGAGTTTTGCAAACTCAATGAGTGAACCATCATTTATAAAGTCACCAAATTACGTATACACATCACATATATCACAGATATTGATTCAGAACATATAATTATTTTGCAAATACTCACACAACATGGCATAACATATGGTCACTCATAACAGCTTTGCAAATCATTCATAAATTTCAATCTTATATGAACGTTATATGTATGAGACTCACATTCGTTCTTATTGTTGTGCCTGAGTGTCTATCACATACTTATACAAATATTGGCCTATAGGGCACAATCAGAACAGAATCACGGAGCATAGTTCTACGTGTAGAACATATATCACGAAGTAAAGTTCTACGTGGAAGCGCTTCATATTGGCAACTTAAGACACAACGTTTTTATCTGAGCATGCATTTTATGAAATGCAATAAATTCTAAATATCTCATATATCACAATCTTGTATAAATGCTCAGATAAGATTTCACAGTCATCAGACCTAAGTCCGGCATTCAACTTTCATTGAGAATCAAATTTCGAATTTATATCAAATCAAAACACTCCCAATACATGCACAACTATTAAAATCCTTGGACCTCAGGTCTAGAATCCAGAAACAACTCACAAACAGTTCATTAATATTGAAAGTTTAACAAATCAAATTAAAATCAAATCAAATCAATCCTAGGAAATCATCTAGGTTAACTCACAGTACGCTCCAAAAAGCTATTACCTGGATGGTCCAGCAATGTTCGACTATTGTCCGATGTGCTCCTGTAAAACATACACAACACATTCACAAATATCACATTTTTGCACAAATGTACAATTGTTCTTTTACGCACATCAATTTATAAAAAGTATGTACAATGCATGCTCAATGACAATTCTAGGTATCTTATTTTAAATTTCATCATCAAATTTATCAAATATCAAAGCCCTCATTAATATCATTTGGTACTTATAATTTGGACCAAAATAAAACAATGTGAAATCAATTTCATAACCTAATTGACCACTTCAGATTTTCTACCCATATGATTTCGGGTCAACTTTGTATAATTAATATGATAGGGTAAATAACAAAACTAGGCAAAACTTCCTCTTGAAAGTTGTTGTACAGTGTCTTAAGTTTCTATTAAATCTAAGATCATCGAATTTGATTTAGTATTCAATGAGTTATGCACAAAATACCACAGACTGTGCACATTTGAAATTTTGGCTAGTATATGATCATTCCCTCTAATTGCATAACTCATATCTTTTATCTCAGATATCCAAAAATTACAAAATTTATACCAATGTAAAGCTAAGAGAATAAGCTACAACTTTGGTGAAGACACTACAGTCTAATTCAGCTTACATCAATACGGTTTATTCAATAACCACAGGATATAATTTCTGTCCCTGGTAGTGCTATAGCCTAAGCTGAGACTTAATTACATGCCAATTTTGAAAATATTAGAGATAAAATTAAAAGTCTATCTTTAAGAAAGTTGTAGAAATATGTTTGTAGTTTAATTTGAATTAAGAATCAACTCATTCAGAAATCTAAAGCTCAAGTTATCATTAGAATAGCAAAAGATGTTCATGAAAATTTTCCAATTCATAACATTCCAGCAAACCTCCACACTTTCATCCTATCAATCACATTCAAATCAATTCAGATAGCTCTAAATTTTTATGTCGTAAAAGAAAAATGTCTTAGGAATCCATTGATCTAAGTTTCAAGTCATTTGGAGTTCGGATGAAAAAGTTATAGCGAAAAGACTTAGGGTTGTTCAATAAAATACTCTGTTCATAAACTTACACATGCAACCACCACCTTTTCTCCCTCTAACACGCAAATCTCCATCTTCTTCACCGAACCCAGTTTTTCTTCTTCTTCTTCCTTACCGAAACAACTCTTTCATTTCAACAGGGAAGAGAATTGTGGTGTTGAGTGTTTCAGTGGAGAACAGAAGCTACAGTAGTTTCTTCCTAACTAAATCATAATAATACGTGGGTTCATTGCATGTCCTTCATGTGTGCTATTTGTCTCCATCGATTCACCATTTTTCATAATAGCAATTTACCATTTGTCACATATGTATTATTGCCACATGTCACCATATATACAAGCCATTTGTCATATACATATGTTACCAAGTGTCACGCCATAATTGGTCCAAATTTCAATATATTTTTTTAAAAAATTCACCAAAAATTTCAAAATATCTGAAATATACCAAAATTGTCAAAACACATGTAATACACTCCAATTTAATCCACAATTTCCACTTATAAATCAAAATTTTCCAGAAATGCCAATGAATGTATGTACAATCATATGAATGTGCAAAATACATGTGTATGTCACAATTAACTTACGCATGACGTGCATTTTCCTAATTTCAACATACTTTATCATAAATTACTATTCTAGCCTTAACATGGATATCGGGATGTTACAACTCTCCCCTCCTAACAAAAATTTCATCCTTGAAATTCTTACCTGAATGATCAAATAGGTAGGGGTACTGATTCCTCATGTGCTCCTCCGTTTCCCATGTGGCTTCTTCACTTGAATGATTCTTCCAAAGGGTTTTCACCATCGGAATCACCCGGTGCCTCAGTTGCTTATTCTGGTAATCAATTATCCTCACAAGTTCCTCAACATAGCTCAGATTACTAGAGACTTCAATCTCCTGAGTTGGTATCACATGAGTTGGATCCGATCGATATCGCCTAAGCATGCTTACAAGAAACACATTATGTATTTGAGTCATTTCTGAAGGTAAGGCTAACTTATAAGCTAATGGTTCGATTCTTTCAATTATCTCATATGGTCCAATATACCTCGGACTTAACTTACCCTTTTTGTTAAATCTTAGTACACCTTTCCAAGGTAATACTCTCAGAAATACTCTGTCACCAGCTTGATACTCCATATCTCTCCTGTGTTGATCCACATAGCTTTTCTGCCTATCTTGTGCCATTTTAATTTTGCTGTGGATCAATTTTACCTTATCAATGGTATCCTGAATCAATTCTAGGCCTTTAACAATTCTTAGACCCTCTTCATCCTAGTATAAAGGCGAACGACACTTCTTGCCATACAACGCCTCATATGGAGCCATACCAATAATGCTATGATATTGATTATTGTAGGCGAATTCAATCAAAGTTTTATATTTATCCTATGCTCCCTGAAACTCTAGAACACAAGCTATGAGCATATCCTTAGCAGTCTTGATCGTTCTCTTACTTTGACCATCTGTTTGAGGATTAAAGGCCGTACTGAAATTCAGTTTGGTACTTAAAGCTGTCTGTAAACTACCCCAAAATTTCGAGGTAAATCTAGGATCCTTGTTCGAAACTATGGACACTGGAACCCCATGTAACCTCATAACCTCATTCACATATCGCTAAGCTAACTGACCTAGTAAAAGATTTTCTCTCACTGGCAAGAAATGAGCCGATTTGGTCAGTCTATCCACAATGATCCAAATGGCATCATGTTGCCTCGGAGTCCTTGGCAAACCAATAATGAAATCCAACGTGATTCGTTCCCATTTCCACTCCGGAATAGGTAACGAATGTAATTTCCCTACTAGAGCTTGATACTCAACCTTAACCTGCTGACAAGTTATGCATTTAGACACAAACTATGTTACTTTCTTTTCAAACCAGGTTACCAGTAATGCTATTTCAACTTGTTATACATCTTGGTAGTATCAGGATGCATAACATATGCTGCTAAATGTGCTTCCTACAAAATCTCTTTCCTCAAATTGTCAATATCAGGAACACATAATCTTTGCTTTAACCTCAAAGTATCATCTCTCACTTCAAATTCAGAATCCGGATTCACTTTCAACTTCTCAATTAACTTCACTAAATCTGGATCTCTTCTCTGAGCCTCTTTAATTCGTTCAACCAAAATAGGTCTCAACTTCAAAGTGGCTATCAATGTATCATTCTGCTCCAAATTCAAATCAACATTAAGTGCTCTCAACTGCACTAGGTTAGATAACCTCGATAACTGCACTTGTGCCACACTGCTATATGATTTTCTACTCAATGCATCAGCTACAACATTAGCTTTGCCAGGATGATACTCAATTGTACAATTATAGTCTTTTAACAATTCTATCCACCTCTTCTGTCTTATATTTAACTCCTTCTGACCCAACAGATATTTCAAACTTTTATGGTCAGTGTACACTTGAAAAGTTTCGCCATACAGGTAATGTCTCTAAATTTTCAAAGCAAATACTACTACAGTAAGCTCCAAATCATGAATTGGATCATTAAATTCATGGAACCTCAATTGTCTCGATGCATAAGCTATGACTTTACCATACTGCATTAGTATAGATCCTAAACCCTGATGCGATGCATCACTGTACACAACATAACCTCTAGAGCCCGATGGGATAAGTAACATAAGTGCTAAAGTTAACCGATGCTTTAGCTCCTCAAAAATCTTCTAACAATTATCACTCCATCTGAAAGCCACATTCTTTCTCAGAAGTTTTGTCAAAAGGGTTGAATTTAGTGAAAACCCCTCGATAAACCTTCTGTAATACCCAGCTAATCCAAGAAAACTTCGAATCTCAGACACATTCTTCGGAGCCTCCCACTTCATTACAGCTTCAATTTTCTTTTGGTCCACCTGAATGCCCTGTCCAGATACAATGTGACCTAGAAATACTAGTCGATCAAGCCAAAATTCGTACTTGCTAAACTTAGCATATAACTGTTTCTCCCTCATTGTCTGAAGAACCATTCTCAGATGTGTTACATGATCTTCCCTACACTTCAAGTACACCAAAATGTCATCAATAAAGACAATTACAAATTGATCTAAATAAGGTTGAAATACCTTATTCATCAATTCCATAAAAGTTGTCGGAGCATTAGTCAATCCAAATGGCATTACCAAAAACTTGAAGTGCCCATATTTGGCTCTAAATGCACTTTTGGGAACATCCGTCTCAGCTATCTTCAGCTGGTAATATCTCGATCTCAACTCTAACTTTGTGAACACCTGAGCTCCCTGTAACTGATCAAACAAATTATGAATCCTCGGCAATGGATATTTATTCTTAACTATTATCCGATTCAACTGCCAATAATCAATGTACAATCTCAAGGTTCCATCCTTCTTCTTTACAAACAATACCGAAGCTCCCTAAGATGACACACTAGGCCTGATAAAACCCTTATCTAACAACTCTTGCAACTGGGTTTTCAGTTCCTTCAGTTCAACAGGCACCATCCTATGTGGAGGAATTGATATAGGAGCGACACCTGGGATAATATCAATAGTGAACTCCATCTCCTTATTTGGGGGTAATCCCGATAGTTCAGCTGGAAACATATCCAAAAATTTCCTAACAACTAGAATGTCCTAAATGGTTTGTTCATTCTGAGTATCCACCATGTGGGTCAGATAAGCCTCACGTCCACCTCGGATCAATCTCAAAGCACCCTGAAATGAAATTACTCAGGTCAGTGCTGCCTGACTAACTCCTCTAAACACCACTCTCGGCTGATTAGGGGATTCAAGCACTGCCTCCTTAGTGTAGCAGTTTATCACTGCCCTATGAGCAATGAGCTAGTCTATGCCTAAGATGAGGTCTATCTCTCTCAGCTGTAAAATGATCAAATCAGCTTCTAATTCTGCCTGATCAATCCAAACTATACACTTTTTACATACCTCATCGATCACTGTTGTACTAACCACTGGAGTGCTCACTATTAACCCACATTTTAGTATCTCTCGATCATAATGCAATTTAGATGCCAGATGCAGGGTGATGAGTGAATGGGTAGATCCTAGATCTACCAGTGCATATGCCTCAAAATTAAAAACATTCAACACACCTACTACCACATCTGGAGAGTTCTGCGCCTCCTGTCTGGTAATGGCATAGACCCTGGCTTGAGATTGTGACTAGTTGCTTCACACCTCAGTCCTGACATTGGGCCCTGCCGACTGAGTCCTACCTCTACCTCTACCTCTCTATGTAGGTCTACCAGCTCTACTCTGCTGAACTATAGTCTCAATCATAGTTCCCCCTCTAGCTCCAGACTATGTTTCCAACATCTCAGGACAATCTTTGATCTAATGCACATCGAAACCATGCTCCCAATATCTGCCAACACTCACCACCATGCTTTTTACCACAGTGCTCAGATTCAGGCAATTGGCACGACTGACTGGCAGGCATCTGTCCTCTGCCTCCCAAAGACTGAACAAATCTACCTCTTCCTCGAGATCTAGATTGTCTCGATCTAGACTGGAATCGAGATGATCTGTTCTAAAGCTTTATAAAGCTTATGCCAGAATCAGCCTAAGACTCATCTTGCCTCTTACCTCTAACCTCTTATTTGTTCTCTTCCTGACCATCTTTCAGCAATTTTTCAATTCTGATCGAGGCCGTTCGGAGTTCTGTAAAACTGCTCAAGTTAGAAATGTTTAGTCTCGTTGTAATCTCCATGTTCAAACTATCCTCAAATCATCTACATTTTTCTTCTTCAGTTGGGATCAATGCAGTTGCATATCCCATTAGCTCATTGAATTTTATCTCATACTCTGCCACTGTGAGTCTGCCTTGCTTCAGGTCTAAAAATTCTTTCATTTTTCAATCCATGTAAATCTTGGATATGTAGTTCTCTCGAAACACTCTCAGGAAATCCTCCTAGGTCAAACTACAAGATCTGGTGGTACTGCACGGAATAGTTTTCCACCACTGATATGCAGGACCTTGCAGGAGTGAGACAGCATAGTCGAATATCTCATCTACCTCATAGTCCATCTGATCGAACACTTTTTCAGTTTGCTCTAGCCACCCTTCTGACTCGGCCGGGTTTGTACTTTCGTAGAAGTCTACAGCTCCCTGCTTTCTCAGCTTATCATATCTTTTTTCTCACCTCACGGGAATTCTAGGAGGCATCTGAGCAAACTCAAGTACAGGAGACTCTAAATTGAATCCTACAGACTATATGTTAGCTGACTCTCCAATGTGATCTCCTATGGAAGGTGACCTATAACAAACAAAATTTGTGATCACTATCGGAATATCTCACTAATTATCATATCTCAACTCATATTTGTCCCTAAAGATGTCAAACCATGCTCTGATACAAAAAATGCAACATCCCACTACCATAAGGTACATACCCAAACATTCAAAAAGATTCAAGTATATATCCTATGATAATGTCATGTTAAAGCAAAAACAAATCCAACTTACGCATGGCATCATCTAACATAATCGGAAGTCACAAAATTTTAAAACCTATTGATTGCATTCATTCACAAATCTTACATTGTTTCCATCATACACATACGTACGAAACCTCTTATAGGTTCTAACAAAACTACAAAATAAATGCTACAACACTTCTGGTGTCAGCTGATAGACCTCTGAGCTATTTTTCTTTCCATAAGATTCCTTAAGTCCTGATTAAGGAACTAGGTCTCCTGTCTCGTACCTAAAAAGCTACATTGCAATTTTTGATGAGTTTTGCAAACTCAATAAGTGAACCATCATTTATAAATTCACCAGATTACATATACATATCACATATATCACAGATATTCATTCAGAACATATAATTATTTTTCAAATACTCACACAACATGGCATAACATATGGTCACTCATTACAGTTTTACAAATCATTCATGAATTTCAATCTTATATGAACGCTATATGTATGAGACTCACATTCGTTCTTATTGTTGTGGCTAAGTGCCTATCACATACTTATACAAATATTGGCCCATAGGGCTCAGTCATAACAGAATCACGAAGCATAGCTCTACGTGCAAAACATATATCACACAGCAAAGCTCTACGTGGAAGTGCTTCATACTAGCAACTCAAGACACAACGCCTTTAGTTGAGCATGCATTTTATGAAATGCAATAAATTTTGAATACGTAATATATCACAATCTTATATAAATGCCCAGACAAGATTTCACAGTCATCGGACCTAAGTTCGGCATTCAACTTTCGTTGAGAATCAAATGTCGAATTCATATCAAATCAAAACACTCCCAATACATGCCCAACTATTAAACTCCTCGGACCTCAGGTCTGGAATCTAGAAACAACTCACAAACAGTTCATTAATATTGGAAGTTTAACAAATCAAATTAAATTCAATTCAATTCAATCCTAGGAAATCATCTAAGTTGACTCACACTACGCTCCAATAAGCTATTGCCTGGATGGTCTAGCAATGTCCGACTGGCATCCGATGTGCTCCTTTAAAATATACACAACACATTAACAAATATCACATTTTTCACAAATGTACAAGTGTTCTTTTAAGCACATCAAAGTATAAAAAGTATGCACAATGCATGTTCAATGACAATTCCGGGTATCTTATTGTAATTTTCATCATCAAATCGATCAGATATCAAAGCCCTAATTAATATCATTTGGTACTTATAATTTGGACCAAAATAAAACAATGTGAAATAAATTTCATAACCTAATTGACCACTTCAGATTTTCTACCTATATGATTTCGAGTCAACTTTTTATAATTAATCTGATAGGGTAAATGAAAAAATTAGGTAAAACTTCCTTCTGAAAAGTTGTTCTACAGTGTCCTAAGTTTTTAATAATTCCATGATTAGATCCATTATTCAATGAGTTATGCATAAAATACCACAGACTGTGCACATTTGAACTTTTGGGTAGTACATAATCATTCCCTCTAATTGTACAACTCATATCTTTCAGCTCAGATATCTAAAAATTACAAACTTTATACCAATGTAAAGCTAAGAGAATAAGCTACAACTTTGGTGAAGACACTGCAGTCTAATTTGGCTTACATCAATACGGTTTATTCAATAACCCCAGGATATGATTTTTGTCCCTGGTAGTGCTATAGCCTAAGCTGAGACTTAATTACATGCCAATTTTGAAAATATTAGAGATAGAATTAAAGGTCTACATCTTCAAGAAAGTTGTAGAAATATGTCTATAGTTTAATCTGAATCAAGAATCAACTCATTCAGAAATCTACAGCTCAAGTTATAATGAGAATACAAAAAGATGTTCATGAAAATTTTCCAGTTCATAACATTCCAGCAGACTTCCACACTTTCATCCTATCAATCACTTTGAAATCAATTCAGATAGCTCTAAATTTTTATGTAGAGAAAGAAAAATGTCTTAGGAATCCATTAATCTAAGTTTCAAGTCATTTGGAGTTCAGATGAAAAAGTTATAGCTAAAAGACTTAGGGCTATTTAATGAAATACTCTGTTCATAAACTTACACATGCAACCACCACCTTTTCTCCCTCTAACATGCAAATCTCCATCTTCTTAGCCAAACCCAGTTTTTCTTCTTCTTCTTCCTTACCGAAACAACTCTTTCTTTTCATTTTTTTCTTCCATTTTCTCCAGACTAAACACTTCCCTTCTAACATTTTTTTGAATCATGCATTTCTAATTTCAAATCACTCTCTAAATAAGTCAGAATCACATTTACACTTCAACAATCATAAATCTGAAATCCCATATATTCCCTCTCTCTCTACTATGTTTTCATGCTTACTACACTTGTTTCATTTTTTTTTGTATTGGTTCAAATTACACAACACTCAGTAAACTCATTCATTAACAAATGCAATTCATTGAATTGACCAATTCCTACTCCTCTTTCAGCTCAACAATAAACCAAAATCCAAAATTCAACATGATCAGTTAACAACCGTATATCACTATTCACACACTTTCTATTTTACTGCACCTTCTTTTTATCTTTTGTTCAACACAATCACTTCATTTATCTCATCTCAATATCAGAACCTCACCAAATTCATTTTCCCCAAATTCATGCGTGAACAGTAAACAACCATATATTCACACATGTACAGTAAAATATAGAGTATATGTTCATCATTTTTCCTGATTTCCTACACTCTTCCTAAACACAGTTTAAAGATTCTACTAGCTCGAAACTCACCTCAAAACTACCTTATAGCATATTGTTCCACAAACATGCAAAAACAACATATCCATATTTTACAAATCTTTCATTTAGTTCATTTAGTACCGAAACTACACTTCTCCAACCTCTCATACACATATTCATTTACACAGTGGAAACAACATTAAAATCACTTACTTGAGT
>JANIJH010000005.1:47876751-47904376 GCA_024520975.1 Erythroxylum areolatum
ACTAGAATGTCCTGAATGGTTTGTTCATTTCGAGTATCCACCACGTGGGCCAGATAAGCCTCACATCCACCTCAGATTAATCTTAAAGCACTCAGAAATGAAATTAGTCAGGCTGGCACTGCTTGACTAACTCCTTGAAACACCACTCTCGGTTGATTAGGGAATTCAAGCACTACCTCCTTAGTATAACAATTTATCACTGCCCTATAAGGAGTGAGCTAGTCCATAACTAAGATGAGGTCTATCTCTCTCAGCTGTAATATGATCAAATTAGCTTCTAATTATGCCTGATGAATCCGAACCGTACACCTTTTACATACCTTATCGATCACTCTTGTACTACCCACTGGAGTGCTCACTACCAACCCACATTTCAGTGTCTCTCGCTCACAATGCAATCTAGATGCTAGATGCAGGGTGATGAATGAATGGGTAGATCCTAGATCTACCAGTGCATTTGCCTCAAAATTAAAAACATTCAACACACCTGCTACCACATGTGGAGAGTTTTGCACCTCCTGTCTGGTAATGGTGTAGACCCTGGCCTGAGATTGCGGCTGATTGCTTCACACCTCAGTCTTGACACTAGGCCCTGCTGACTGAGTTCTACCTCTACCTCTGCCTCTCTGTTTAGGTCTGCCAGCTCTACTCTGCTGAACTGTAGTCTCAATCATAGTTCCTGCTCTAGTTCCAGACTGTGTTTCCAACATCTCAGGGCTATCATTGATCTAATGCTCATATTAGCCACATCGAAAACATGCTCCTGATATCTGTCAACACTCACCGCCATGCTTTTTACCATAGTGCTCATATTCAAGCAATTGGTGCGACTGACTGGCAAGCATCTGTCCTCTGCCTCTGCCAAACTGAACAAATCTACCTCTTCCTTGGATCCAGATTGTCTCGATCTAGACTGGAATCGAGATGATCTGTTCTGACGCTTTCTGAAGCTTCTGCCAGAATCAGCCTGAGACTCATCCCGCCCCTTACCTCTAACCTCATGTTTGTTCTCTGCCTGACCATCTTTCAACAATTGTTCAATTCTGATCAAGGCCGCTCGGAGTTCTGTAAAACTACCCAAGTTAGAAATGTTTAGTCTCGTTCTGATCTCCATGTTCAAACCATCCTCAAATCGTCTACATTTTTCTTCTTCAATTGGGATCAATGCAGTTGCATATCCTATTAGCTCATTGAATTTTATCTCATACTCTACCACTGTGAGTTTGCCTTACTTCAGGTCTAAAAATTCTTTCATTTTTCAATCCATGTAAATCTTCAGCATGTAGTTCTCTCATAACACTCTCAAGAAATCCTCTTAGGTCAAACTACAAGGTCTGGTGGTACTGCTCAGAACAATTTTTCCCTACTGATATGCAGGACCTTGCAGGAGTGAGACAGTATAATCGAATCTCTCATCTACCTCACAGTCCATCTGATCAAACACTTTTTCAGTTCGCTCTAGCCACCCTTCTGCCTCAATCGGGTCTGTACTTCCGTAGAAATCTACAATTCCCTGCTTTCTCAGCTTATCATATCTTCTTTCTCGCCTCACGAGAATTCTCAAAGGCATCTGAGCAAACTCAAGTACAGGAGACTCTAAATTTACTCCTACAGACTCCATGTTAGCTAACTCTCCAATGTGATCTCCTATGGAAGGTGACTTATAACAAATAAAAGTTGTGATCATTATCTGAATATCTCACTATTTATCATATCTCAACTCATATTTATCCCTAAAGATACCAAATCATGCTCTGATACCAAAAATGCAATATCCCACTACCACAAGGTAAATACCTGAATACCCGAAGGACATTCAAGTACATACCCTATGAAAATGGTGTGTTGGAGCAATAACAAATCCAACTTACACATGGCATCATCTAACATACTCGAAAGTCAATAAATTTTTAAACCATTCACTTCATTCATTCATAAAGTTTACACTGTTTTCATCAAACAAATATTTACAAAACCTTATACAGGTTCTAGCAAAACTACAAAAATAACAAAAACTATGTCACTTCTGGTGTTAGTTGACAGACCTCTGAGCCATTTCTCTATCCAAAAGATTCCTTAAGTCCTGACTAAGGAACTAGGTCTCTTATATTGTACCTGAAAAGTCGCATTGCAATTTTTGATGAGTTTTACAAACTCAATGAGTGAACCATCATTGATGAATTCACCGGATTACATAAACATATCACATATATCATAGATATTCATTCAGAACATATAATTATTTTTCAGATACTCACACATCATGGCATAAAATATGGTCACTCATTACAACTTTGCAAATCATTCATGAATTTCAATCTTATATGAATGCTATATGCATCAGACTCACATTTGTTCTTATTGTTGTGACTAAGTGCCTATTAAATACTTATACAAATATTAGCCTATAGGGCCCACTCAGAACAGAATCACAGAGCATAGCTCTACGTGGAAGCTATTCAAACTGGCTACTCAAGTCACAACGCCTTTATCTAAACATGCATTTTATGAAATGCATCAAATACTGAATATATCATATATCACAATATTATACAAATGCTCAGACAAAGTATTTCACAGCCATCGGATCTAAATCCGGCATTCAACTTTTATTGAGGATCAAATGTCAAATTCATATCAAATCAAAACACTCCCAATACATACTCAACTATTAAACTCCTTGAACCTCACGTCTGGAATCCAGAAACAACTCACAAACAGTTCGATAATATTGGAAGTTTAACAAATCAAATTAGATTCAAATCAAATCAATCCTAGGAAATCATCTAGGTTGACTCACAGTACGCTCCAAGAAGTTATTGTCTGGATGGTTCGGTAATGTCCGACTGGTGTCCGATGTGCTCTTCTAAAACATGCACAACACATTCACAAATATCACATTTTTGCACAAATGTACAAGTGTTTTTTTTTATGCACATCAATGTATAGAAAGTATGCACAATGCATGTTCAATGATAATTCCGGGTATCTTATTGTAATTTTCATCATCAAATTGATCAGATATCAAAGCCCTCATTAATATCATTTGGTACTTATAATTTGGACCAAAATAAAACAATGTGAAATCCATTTCATAACTTAATTGACCACTTCAGATTTTCTACCCATATGATTTCGGGTCAACTTTGTATAATTAATCTGATAGGGTATATGACAAAATTAGGCAATACTTCCTTCTGGAAAATTGTTCAACCATGTTTTAAGTTTCTAATGACTCTAAGATCATCTAAATTGATTCAGTATTCTATGAGTTATGCACAAAATACCACAGACTGTACACATTTGAACTTTTGGCTAGTACATGATCATACCCTCTAATTGTACAACTCATATCTTTCAGGTCAGATATCCAAAAATTACAAACTTTATACCAATGTAAAGCTAAGAAAATAAACTAAAATTAGGTGAAGACACCTCAGTCTAATTCGGCCTACATCAATATAGTCTATTCAATAACCACATAACATGATTTCTGTCCCTGGTCATGCTACAGCCTAAACTAAGAAGTAGTTTCATGTCAAATTTGAAAGTCTTAGAGACAGAATTAAAATTCGACTTCTTCAAGAAAGTTGTAGACTTATGTCTTTAGTTTAATCTTAACCAATAATAAAATTGTTTGAAATCTACAGATCAATTTATAATCAAAATATCGACGCATGTTCATGAAAATTTTCCAGTTCATAGCATTCCAGCAGACTTCCACACTTTCATCCTATCAATTACTTTCAATTTAATTCAGATAGCTCTAAATTTTTATGGAGAGAAAGAAAAATATCTTAGGAATCCATTGATCTAAGTTTCAAGTCATTTAGAGTTCAAATGAAAAAGTTATAGCAAAAAGACTTAGGGCTGTTCAATAAAATACTCTAGTTGATAACCCATACATGCAACCTATCATCTTTTCTCTCTCTAGAACGCAGACATCTTCTCCACAGAAAACTTGTTTTTTTCCTCCACTTTTCCACTTTTACACTTCATATCTACTACATCCATTACATAAACCAACTTTCCTACTCTCCTTTCAGCTCAACAACTCACAACAAATCAAAAATCTAAGGTTCATACTTAATCATCAAAATCAAAAATCTCACCTTCACTTTTTGCATATTTTTGTTTTGCCTCTATTATTGAAACTCTTCTTCCAACAACAACCACACATGTATCGGTCCACAAGCATGAAAACGTATACCATTTATGCATGCATCTATTAAAACATTAAAACATCAATGTAACTTACTTGGTTTATACTTCAGTAAAATTCCAGAAATGGAGAGAGCAAATAAGAAGGAAGATGGTGTAGATGGTTTCGATGAAACCAAGGAAAACAACTGCAGAAATATTTTTTTAATGCCTAGGTGTTTCATTAGTGCTTTAACACATGTCTCCAATGCATGTCTTCCACTTGCCCACTAGATAAGCTACCATTTGTCTTATAGCTATAGGTCCACATGTCGCGTATGATTTTATCCATTTGTCACTCTATAATTAGTCCATTTGTTAGTTAATTTCTAATACAATTGTCACACTTCTATTTATCCCTTATTTCAATATTTTTTCCTAGTCTAAAATACCTCAATTTTTTTTGATAAATTTCCAAAATATCCGAAATGTCTCCAAAATTGTGGAATAAATTCTAATACACACCAAATTTAATTTTCAAGATAATTAATCTATAATTCACCAAAAATTTTGAAATAATAACTATTATCACCAAATAAATTTTCAGCTCAAAATAACTTACCAAAAATTTCAAAATATCCAAAATATACCAAAATTGTCAAATCATAATTAATACACTCCAATTTAGTCCAAAATTTCCACTTATAAATCAAATTTACCCGGAAATGCCAATGAATGCATGTACAATCATATGAATGTGCAAAATAAATATGTATGTCACAATTAACTTATGCATGACATGCATTTTCCTAATTTCACATTACTTTCTCATAAATTACTATTCTAGCCTTAACATGGGTATCAGGATGTTATAATAGAAATGTATAATATATATCTTATTTTGTGCATTAATTAGGAATAAGTTTAATAAGATATTATTATGTGAGATATGTTGTGAAATATGGGATATTAAGGCACACATAAAGTAACATGGAACAAATTGAGCAAATATGAATTGTTATAAATGGAGCACAATGAATCCATTTCTAACATATATGCAAACTTTATTTATATCATTTATATTCTTAAGAATCTTGGTAACATATAATAATCATAAATTTGTGAGACATTTGCTAGATAGGATAAAAAGTGACAATCATACAAGAAGCAAATTATTTAAGTATATTGTTATTAAAAACAGCTAGTAAAATCACTCATCTTCCACAAAATGCAAAAAAAAAAAAAAGGATCTAATAAGGAGGGGCATAATCTTTAACGTCTCTAAAAGATGATGAAGGAGAGAGCCCAACCAATAAAATTGATAAGGATAGTATATAACTCATTATAACGAAAATCAAGAAGTTTATGACAAAGAAGCTCTCAAAAAATAAGAGAACTAAAAGAGGGTAAGTGTAGGCTTTAAATAAAACCTAGCATATTTTACTATGAGTGTAAGAAGTAGGACCATACAAATTATCAATGTGCCCTTCTCAATGATGAGAGAAATGAAAAGAAGAAGAAGAGATTACAAAAACAAAAGAATTGAAAGCCATTTAAGATGACACTATATTAGGTAATCAATTAAAATGTATAGATTATAACAAGTAATATAATGATTGATAAAGTATAATTACTATGAGGAGGTATCAATTATCAATATTTATCTACTTAACTACTTAGGTCGGCAAGTTAATTTTAGATTTTATTTGATAAAACGATCCTACTTAAGGATGGAAATTTATGCTCAGCCCAAAATGACTTAGCTTAAAGTCAATGAAACTAGCTCGAGTTGAATAAGTTCGGGCTTAGGAACGTTAGGTTAGCCTGAACCAAATATCTTGAGCTAGTTCAAATCCCTCTCTTAAAATTTTTTAATGTAAGGAAAATAGGGGTGTCAAAGGTTCATTTATTTGAAAAGAAAAAAATTAAATGTGTCACCATAGAAGGAGAACTATAATTGGTATCTCCAATAATGAAGAAAGAGAAAAATCATCAAAAGTCGTCACATATGTTAAGCAAGGGCGTTGCTATCAAAGTTTTAATTGTTTAACCAATCAAGGTAAAGAATGACGTAGTCATTTGTTCTCACATTGATCTTTATGCATATAGTTATTCGTATACATACGTAGGTGGAGAAAGATACACATCAAATTTATAGATAAATATGGCTTTTTGAATTGACCTTTTTGCTTTTCTTTATTAGAACTTTGCTAATTTATAAAACCTTTAAATCATATTATACATTTGGTCCATATCAATATTAGAGCTACATTTAGTTATCAGTGTACCCTTTTGATGTTGGAAATAAGGAAATGGGTGATATTGAAAACTAGGATCATTGTTAATCATTGATAAAATTTATGATGCACGAATTAAATGAGAACTTGCTATTCTTTATTGTTTTGAAATAAGGGGATCTTACACATAAAGGATCTTATTCCTTTTAGACTCTTACTATTACCAAATATTTGTCATCATCATAAAAAAGAACTAAGGGAGATTTCAACTCAAACTTATGATGATTATAAAATATATTACTATTAATAAGTTTACCTTTTGTGATAATAGTCATTTTAAGTTATTGAAGAATCAATGTAATGAGCTCTAATGAACCAAGGGATGCATCAAAAAGAAAATTGAAGAAAGTGGAGCCAAGGGATGCATCAAAAAGAAAATTGAAGAAAGTAGAGCCTAAGGAATAAATGAAGTCATAACATAGCAGTCAAGTCAAATATATAAGTTTCAAGTTGATTTAAGTGAAAAAAACAAGTCAAGTGAATATAAGGAAGAATCAAGACATTTATATATAACCAATCAATATAATCTTCTTTGTAATCTTATCTTGGTCATTTCAATATTTTATTAAGTACATAAAAATATCACATTTAGGGAATAAACCATATACTTTGTAAAATTCTAAAGGATATTTAATTTGGTTTTTAAAGATTTAATCTTCAAAATACTTCTTAAAAAACATTTCAATTGTAATTGCGTCAAATATGTCAATAAGAAAGGATTTTGATCTTTGAAAAACTTGTTTTCTTAGGCATTAATTTGATTCATATGTGGATTAGATCAAAATAAAGTAGGGTTTTGATGAAAAAGTGTGATTTATTTATTTTTAGTTAGACATCAATCAACCTATATGCAAATTAGGATGGCTGAACCCTTTAGAAAAGGAAAGTTTGTCTAGAGAGTTTATAACTGATTTCACCAAGGCATTGGTTAAGACATCACTTGACTAGTTTGTAAGATCTATTGGTTGATATAATAGTCAAGGTAGTCAATATCGTTAGAATTAGTAATCTAACAACTAGTTTTTGACTCTTAATGAATTTGTTTGTTAGAGTTTGGTTTAACAACTCATAAAGGAGTTATTGGACAATATTTTTGCACTTGATGATTTTGTATAAGTTATTGCGAAAGTTGTGGGTACATTCGTATGTGTGTGAATATGAAATGAGCTTTTTATAAGTCAAAGCTCTTAACCCATTAAAGAAAAGAATTAGTGACTTCTCAAATAGAACTTGGAGGGTTAACGTAAGTCGATGGTTATTAATCATTATAAACTAGTTGTGTTCTCTCTTCCCTATTCTTTTACATTTCATATTATATATTCTGATTATAATTGAGATTTTTATACTATTTCAATTACGTGTTATATATTTTAAATGAAATTCATTTAAGTAAAACCCTTAATATTAGAATTTACATCTATTTAAACATATTAAGTGTTTGATAAATCCTGCAAAGAGTGGTATAATTGAAAACATGTAATTCATTTCATTTTAGTGTTTGTCTAAGGACCACCAAAAAGAAATATGATGACATAATTAATAAAAAAATTTCTAGCTATTTAACTTCATTACGTTGTTTATGTTTCATTTCTTTTTAAAATATTTAATATTTTCAATTTTAGTTGATATTAATTTTATTATCAAGAATTCACTTTATTAATTAAGGATATTGGGTTAGTAAATTAAGATATTTATTTCTTTTAATTTACATATGCAATTACAGCTATTTTATTTCATGAAGAATATATGTTATTTGTACTGAATGCTTGTAAAATTTCTGGTCACCTTCCGTATGACTCAAATTGATGAATTTGATAGAAAAATAATAACATATTCTACAAAAATGAATTAGATAAAATGATGCGTAAACGCAATTCATGTAATTTTATTTAACTAAATAAGTTTTATTTAAAAAAAACAAAAATTGAAGAAGCATAGATGAAAACTATGACCTGTTTTTTGAATAGTTTTTTATTTTTATTTTTATTGTAATTACTTGAGGGATTATAATGTTGCATCAGCTTTACCTATACTGAATGCTAATTATTCATTTCTTAATGAAACCAACTTATCCAACAAATTTCTTCCAACACACGAGGAACAACCTATCTTTCAAATTATTCATTTCCCAATGAAACCAACTTATCCAACAACTCTCTTCCAACACACGAGGAACAACGTATCTTTCAAGAATTATTAGCCGTCACACTATAACAGCTGCTCTTCCACCGACACCAATCAAACTTGCTGTTGCTTCTTAATATTAATTTTCTTAGCCAGCCAGTCCGTGAACTTGATCGTATAATAAATTAACAATCAAATACCTTGAATATTAATCTATTTCATTTCTGGAACTCAAATACTTGGTACATCAATCCCAACATTATCACTCCACCACCTGTGTTCAAGTTTCGAGACAGCTTACACCAAATTTATACATCACAAGACAATATCAAAACACATAAAAATACAAGAACGTCTTACCACCAACATTTAACGACAACGTTGAAGAAAAATACACAGTACTCATGGATCTTGGCGAGGACAATTTCCAGATGCCCATGCTCCATTTCCGCTGCAATGCTCCAAGGCGCATGTATAGTTCATATGTATGCAACAAAAAGGTCGAACTCACACTTCCTATCCTGATGATTGGTTAATATCCCCTAGTGTCACATGACCTCAAATAGCCGCCTGTGTTCCACAATATTTGACAGTACAGTCCTCATTTTCTCTACAGAAATAGGTTTCAGTATAACCCCATCCAAGCCAACCCTCATGCAGGTTTCCTTAGTCAGTTTGTCAGAGTTTCCAGTAAGGGCTACTATGAAAGGCCTTTCATGACAGTTTGTAAACTTTTCTCGTATTCTGACAGCAACTTCAAACCCATCAGGCATAAGCACATCCATAAATACCACCTTGTGGTCTTGAGATACGACTCGCAAACACTCATCACTTGAGCTAACAGCTGTTACATTACACCTCAGATGCACAAGAAGTCCCCTGGTCACCATTCTGCTGACCCTGTAAACACCAAACAAACCTAGCGTTGAAAGACTCCAGTCCCACATCATAAATGGACAAAAGATCAGAATAGTTTATATTCAAAACAGGATTTATAACTAAATTTTTGATGTTCTAAGTTGAGGTTTAATAGGTAATGTGATTGTTTGTTGAATAAAGAATTTAATTGTAAAACTGAATTAAATTTTGCCCCACTGGCTTCCAGAAGTGAGGAATAACAATGTCCAATGTCGAGAGAGAGTGCTAAAAGCTTAATATAATTCTAAAATCGCAAATAGACTATGCAAAGGCAGAGTGTTGAAGCTTAACATAATTCACAAAAATCACAAATGGACGATTGTTATAGTTTGAAGTTCAGCTGAAGAAGAGGTAGGATAAGACGATGAATGAAGTCCGAAGAATAATGATGAAACGGTGATGAAGTGTAGATAAAAGTGTCCATTCGCTCTTGCTTGCCCAACTCTTCTTTCCTCCCTTTGGTCCCTATAGGTGCAGTTGTTGCTCTCCACCTCATTGTTCTTACAGGCCCCTTCAACTGCCATAAAATCTCCTCTAGCTGTGAGTTCAAAGACATTTTGCTGATCTCTTGAATGTCCATCGTAGCCAACCTTGTTGGCTATTTCTCATAAACACATCCATTCAGCTTGACAATTCTACAAAGTTGTCCATGACACCAGGCTCTGATATCAAAAAGATATTTGATTTTGTGCAGAATCTAGTGACGGGAGGACTCACATGGAAATCTTCTTTTTCTCTTACTGGAGTTCTTCCCCTTCGTAGGAACTAAGCTTGTCGATTAGAAAACTGGTCTCTGACAAGCTTTCTGTCAACTGTTCTTTTAGGAAAATTCTAATATTCATCCTAATTCCCTTTAAATTTTACCATTTTTGATCCAACCTCCACATCTAAATAGAAATTTATAATGGTTGTCCCTTCAAGCAATTATTTGGATTAAAAAAGATTTCTACTCGATTAAAAGAACTAAAAAGCCAAGAACTTAATTGAAAAATTTCTGAACATCTTTTATCAATATTCCTACAAGGAGATAGATAGAAGAAAAAATATATGGTAAAAGTTGTAGGCTTTTATGCATTAATTTTTTCCTAAGAACACAAACAAACGGTGTCCAACTGCAGAAAAGTGTAAATTTTGAAAGACGGGAATCTAGATCCTAATTTTCAGAATAACAATCCGATTATGCTTAAACATGGTTTTTAGTCTTCAACCATTTAGTATTGAAATACATGGGGCTTAAGTCAATCTCCCACCTTCTTTCTCACACCAGCTTCTTTTCTCTTTCTCCTTAAACAAAATGGAAAGATAAATAAGATAAGCCATCCATCAAAACAACAAATTGTAGGAAAAGTAGAAAATATATCAAACTAGTGCCCAGGACCCACAAAATTTATAAATTCTGGTGGCTGGAATTTGAGTTTTAGGTTTGGAATTTCAGCTTAGGTTGCCAGAATTTCAAGTTTGCAATAGCTAAAATTTTCAGGTTCGATATGGTAGGAATTTTAGGTCTTGATATTCCTAGAATTTTGGGATTTTGGTTGCTAGAAATTCAGGTTAAAAGTGTTGGAACTTTGTGAGTAAACAAGTAACAAAGGGTAAGAACTAGGAATCACTCCTAGGTTCTAAGAATTACTTTTAAAAGAAAGCATCACACCTATTAATTGAAAACTTAAGTTTATTACATAAAAACTTCAGGATCTTTTCTATTAAAGGTTTGAATACCTATAAGTTCTTTGCACGCTTATTCTAATAGTAATGGGTTCCTATCTAAAATATCCAAAACAAAATTGAATCTTATTCTAATAGGAATTCAATAATCTTAAATAAATTGAATTCTTAAACAACTAGGATAATATATCTTCAATTAGGATAACATATCTTAACTTACAGTTACTTCCTATTTGATAAAGAAATCTAGTATAAACTAAATTTCAACCCTTGTGTCTTTATCGTCACTTCAAATACCACTCTTCATCCCACCAAATTAAAGTTAGTAGCTGA
This sequence comes from Erythroxylum areolatum, assembly GCA_024520975.1. Lineage (NCBI taxonomy): Eukaryota > Viridiplantae > Streptophyta > Magnoliopsida > Malpighiales > Erythroxylaceae > Erythroxylum > Erythroxylum areolatum. The sequence continues at coordinate 47,888,229 of JANIJH010000005.1, forward strand.
TTAATTTGTCCTATTTTATTTCCTTTATTATAATGTATCAATTCTCCCTGATTTATTTGAAGTCATCCTCGATGTAGAATGTGACTTATACTGATCACTACAATTAAGATTCTAAAATTCAAGTGCTATCAGAAATTGATCTTCCTTTTCATTTGACAAGAAACTGTTGATATCCACCAGCTCTTATGGCTACAATTTGTTCATCAAGAGCATCCTCTCTCTATTTTTTAAGATGAGGAATGATTAAAACTCTCACAATTGTTGTATGAGATTGTGTATAATCATGTCTATAATAAATAGTTAAATCCGCAACATTAAAGATAGGACTAATTCCTAAGTTAAACATTAGCACTTATCTTCTTGAGAATCTTATCATGTTTAGCACTCCTAAGTCTAAGAACATCTTATGATTCAATGCCAATTTACCAGGCAAGTCTGGGGTCGAATGCAGGTTATTCTCAACATTCACAGATTAGTGGACTCTTGCAGTGAAACGATTACTTGGTTGGGGAAACTTAGAGTGCACAGTGCAGCTGATCTCAAAGCCATTAAGTTAAGCAGGGCAGCTTTGGTGTATTTCATCTAAAAGGAGCATAACTGCAGAATCTTTAGACAATAAAGCCGAAGCATTGAATTGGTTTTTCATGACATTTTCTTCCATTGTAGATTGGCCATGTTAGCAAGAGGAATAGCAACAAAGCTGTCAAGTAGTACGAAAAGAAGATGGGGATTGGAGTAATACTGGTTATGTGGTCTCACAAGTATCCCTTAGTTTTCAAGTTGTAGATGATTACTGGGAACCACAACTCTATGTAATCTAGACCTTTTGGATTAGCCTCGACCTTTTGTACTCTAGATTGTAAATATTTAATCAATGCAATCTTTAATTTTCAAAAAAAGTTCATAAAAAATTCAAGATATCTTCTTATTATTAAAGTTGAGTACACACATATATATAGAAAATTTAGTAGAATCCTTATTCAAGCAAGAAAAGGTTTCCTAACTAAAATATCCAAAATAAAATTGAAGCCTATTCTTAAAGAAGTTTAATTTCTAAACAACTAGGATAACATAACTATACCTAAGATAACATATATAACTTATGACCACTTCTTCTCTACTAAAAATCCAAAAATAAACTAGATTTTAGTCATTGTTGTCTTTGCTGTCACCTTAACTCTTCACCCCACTAAATTAAAGCTTGTAGTCGACTAATTCCCACTTTAATTTCTTTTATAAACTCTAAGCTCTTTTGCATCACAATGCCTGTTAAATTTGAGGAATCAAAACCAAAATATGAATTTTCAATATATACTTACACTTGCATCGTGTGTTGTTCATTAATATAAGTCCCTTCATCTTGCCAAATATGAATTTCCAATAGATATTTACACTCGCATTGTGTGTTGTTCATTAATATAAGTCCCTTCATCTTGCTTATTAGCACCTTTTCCATGTTCAACATCAAGTATACAATATAGGTTTGCAAAACTATTTAGTTTTTTTGTTAAAGTTTTGACTTTTAGGGAATGAATTTTAAGGTTGTCTAGCCTCTAGAAAATGTTCAGCCCTAACTGACTCACTCTGTAACCCGACTCAACAAATCACTTTCCCTGTCTAGTCTAAATCTTAAAAAGTGTTCATTCCAATCTCATCTTCTATCAAGTCCCACGGTAGTAGTGTAATTCCACTGGGCGACGTGCTTATCTTGTGTGATAACACTATAGAGAGAGTGCGCTTCTAGCAGGCAGTTGTGTGACAACACTACAAAGAAAGCGTCACTTTCGTGTAACATGCTATGGTCTCAATGCCCTTATGAGGTATGATGATTTTAACGGCTCTAAGCCTAGCCCGTGCACGGTTAGGAAGATTGGCTGCAATCTGAGCAGCACCACCCACCCTACCCAACCCCCTATAGGTGGCCATCTGAGAAAGATGATTGCTACTAGCCCTTGTCTTGGAAAAGAACTTGAACTAAAAGGGACTGCTTCAAAACAAACTTCCTCACTTCATTGCCCGCAGAGAAAGCAATTTAGGGATAGCAATAGACCGAATCAGGCTAAGAATTCCATCCCTAGAAAGCATATTCCAATCTTATTGTGCAAGCTAGGGACATAAAGTAAACAAGTGAAGTGAGAGCTCCCCTTTACTCAAACATGCTTTCTTGTGGGAGTTGTTAAATGTAATTTGGTTTCTAAAGAGCCTTGTGAATGGGGATCATTGATGCCCAATTGTTTGCTATATTTAAAAGTATTTCATCTTGGTCTAGGTCGCTAAGTATTTCTTCTATAGGCCCTTTCACTACGTGTCAACACTGTGAACCAAAGCTATGACACCAAATTGATATAGGAGAAGTAGAAGATATATCAAATCAGTGACTATGACCCACAAAATCTATAATTCTGATGACTGGAACTTGAGTTCTATGTTTGAAAAATTCAGCTTAGGTTGCCGGAATTTCAAGTTCGAAATAGTTGAAATTTTAGGGTTTGATATGACGAGAATTTTAGGTTTGATATAACTAGAACTTTTGTCTGTTCAAATTTCCACATTTATTATGATGAATGAAATGGCTATCTACATTTATTATTATGAGTGAAATGGCTAGAATAAATATATTAGACATTGCAAGATTTATTACCAATTTATTTTTTTAATATGGGTCAAAATTGTATAAATACATAAATGAGTTTAGTATAAATGGAACTTTTTTCAAGGCATCTTAACTATCTAAACAATGCAAACACCAAACGAATTACTAATCCCAACAAATGTATACTAGACATTACAAGATTTATTACCAATTGAAAATTATTTATTTGGGTTGAAATTGTAAATCTCAATTAGTGGGATTATTTTAACTCTAATCAATTTTATTCAAGGGATTCTCTTCAAACCTAGTTCTGTTTCTATAGTTCCGACAATAACTGTTATAGACGCATTTATGGGGCAGCAATATGTTAGGCGCAAGAATCGTGCTAATGGCGACAATCAAGCGTGAAGGTCAAAGGAAGATTGAGTAGAGATTTTTGCCTTGATTAATTTCTTTATGTTTCCTGAAATTGGTCCTATGGATTGGCTGATTGAATTTTTAATTATTCCATTGCTATCTTGCTTGTAACCTCTATTTAAAGAGGAAAACTATTATCAATAAGACAAGCAATATTTTATCGACAATTCTTGGTGGGCAACTCCCCTTTGAGTTCCAAGGTGATAACTCCCTTTGAGAGTTATAATCAAATTCTTACAAGATAGGTAGATCCAGGAACAAGAACAAACACACAAGTCCTCTCGACATTTAGAATTGCAAGTACGTCGTCCGGTGACACGATCCCAAACAAAGGGCCACAACAACTTGGTATCAGAGACAAGCGCCATGGACGATAATACTATACGAGAGGAGATACGTAATCTAGAGGAGCGAATAGAGAGCCGCTTCCAACAAATCACACAGCAGCTGGAAACCTTATTGGGACTCTCGCAACAGAAGGAGGGAAGAGGGGTAGACGGTGGTTCGGCAAAGTCAATTCAATACCAAGGAAACGGAGAGCAACCGAATTCCAAACGCAACAGTGGAGAAGAAGGAAACGAGTTCGGAGAATCCAGTCAAAATCAACGGCCGCACACCACTAATAATAATGGAGGCTTTGTTCCTAGATACACAAAATTGGACTTCCCTACATATGATGGGAAGGATGACCCGTTGATATGGCTTCACCGATGTGAACAATTCTTTGCCAATCAAAGAACAGCTTCGGGAGATAAAGTAAGCTTGGCGGCATTTCATATGCTAGGAGAAGCACAACTATGGTACCTTCAAGTAGAGCAAGAAGAACCACATCTCACATGGAAATTTTTTAAAGACCAGTGCACATTGTGATTCGAACCTCCTCTTAAAACCAACCCCTTGGGAGAGCTGATGAATTTGAGGCAAACAGGAACAGTCTCAGTTTTTCCAAGCCTCTAGCACTCCAGATCAATGCTACCCTAATAAAATTCTTATGTAGAAGGAAAATCTATGCAATTGGGTTAGGAAAGAGTACGAAGTTAGGAGTTAGCACTGACCTAGTTTTGTTCAATAAAATCTGGATACATGAATAAAAAAGTAGTTGATCCTATGTTATATCTAAACCCTCTTTATGTCCAACAACTTTTTCTTTATCCTTCTTTCTTCTTGCATGACTTTCTTATTATAATTATCTTCCTTACATCACATAGTTTTACCAGTCATTTATTAAAACAATCTATTTCTTAATCCACTATGCAATAAAACAAACATTATTCAACTTCACTTTAACAATAAACTTCAAACACAAAATATAAACTAGTACCCAACTCAAAGGCTGAATTATAAAGCATAAAAAGGTCATCCATGATACATACGATGTCACACAAAAACATGGGGCACTAGCACAACCTCAAAAAATCCGAGTATCCATGAACGAGTTCATCATTAGGACTAAACAGTATAATGTTGCTATGAACCTATGAAGCTCTTCAATAGCTTCAAGAAACTTTACAATTCAATGTGAGCATATTACCTAAAAGTTACTGGAAAGTGAATAGATCTAAGTTCCCTAAAAATGATATAGATAGTTTTGCATGTATTTGAGGTTAAGGACAATGAATGTTTGGTGGATGTATACCACGTATGTCTGATACAGGAAGGTAAATCACCTACCTAATAACACATTTAGATCTATTGATTCAACAAGAAATAGTTAAAAGGAAGATCTTTTATACACAGAGGTTTACTGTTTCGAAAATTAATCATGTTAGCGCAATGTAACAAATAAGCTTTAGCTCATTCGTAGGTCCCTAGTCTCCCTATCTTCTAGGTATTTCAATTTCTAAAATCATTTCTTTCTAATAGCAATAAATAAAATCGATATCAAGCTAGCTCCAAGATAACCTTGCTCTATCAACACTAGTTTTAAAATTGATTAAAAATGTTGCAGTCACAATCTTACTCACCCATTATCATCCATGACAAGAACTTTGACCCCTGGAAAAGTTGTTTGTCCATGACTTGGTGGCCCTTTAGGCATGAAAGAATGCTTAGATTCATTTGAGTGCTCAGGAATACCCAGTTTTACAATGAAGATAGCTGTGCATCCTTTGCCAAGGCCTTCACTTTCTATCCATATTTGTCCCTCCATAAGATTGACAAACCTAACCACAAGCATGCAAAAGCATATATCATGATATGTAACCACATATTCATCAACTTACATGGACATGTACAACCAATCCGACAGAGTTTCGAGAAATCAACTTGAGGCAAAAAACCAAGAACTTAGGAACAAATAAACTGTAATCATATGACTTAGAATGCAATGAAATCTATAAAGAAAAAATCATAAAATCAAAATACCTCTTACAAATTGCAAGTCCAAGCCCACTGCCACCAGAATTTCTGGTCGCTAATGATTGAGTCTGTGCAAACTTCGTAAACAACTTTGGAACATCTTGGGGGTTTATTCCTGAACCAGAATCTTTTACCTATACAAATAGATAAATAAGCAGTCAGCTTCAGGAACCAACAAGAATTGAACATATAATGGTTTGAACATGAAGGAACTAACCTGTACTCGCAAATAGAAATGATTATCACTTGGCATAGGATAAAAATCAGAAGCTCGAGAATCTCTTAAAGATTCTGACTTTGCAACAAATGCAGTGATTGAGATGCTGCCCTCTTTTGTGAATTTTACAGCATTACCAACAACATTTAATATAGTTTGCATTAAACGTTTTTCATCACCAATAGCATATTCTGGCAAATCTGGAGCCAAATTCAATGTGAGAAGCAACTTCTTAACAGAAGCAATAGGCTTGATCAAATTAAGAACCTACCACAGGAAACAAACATCTGTCTCAAACTTGTAACCACCGAAAATTTTGGCAGAAGTATATACATCAATACTTATGAAGCAATTTGACTTGGCAGGTAATGTAACTCACCTCTTTGAAAATAGCATGAACATTGAAAGTTCCTAGGTCAAGTTTAAGGCTACCATCCTCAAGCCTTGAAAGATCTAATACATCATTTATTAGAGTAGCCAGAAGATTACTGCTCTTTAGAATTGTTTCAACCATGAGTCGCTGCTCTGGTGTTAGCTCAGTTTCCTGCAGCAATGAGGAAAGTGCAATAATTGCATGCATTGGAGTTCTCATCTCATGGTTCATAACTGCTAAGAAATCATTGCGAGCACGAATTGCTGTTTCAGCTTCTCTCCTAGCACGATCAAGTGCAAAATTCTGCTCAATGAGGAGATCCCTTGCCCTCATTGACTCCTCCAAGATTGCAGCATGTGACAAAGCAACAGCCACCTGGTTAACATTTCGATTTTTCAAGTCAGAATACCATCTTTGTACAGTGCATCATTGGCTCCATTTACGTGTTCTAAAATTTGGTTACAGCATGAAAACTGCATTATTTTCAGTGTCAACTTACTATAAGAGAGGTAAAGAATAGGCACATAGATTAAGAAAAAAACGAAACAAAAGAATCTTCAGAAACCAAATCTTCGGATGTTTAGCAGTTTATCAGGGACCTGTTATAAAAAAAAAAGACTCCACATTTGCATTATAAATGGCACTTCAATATGCAGATTACTCAAGATGGGGAATCAATTAGCTTCATCTCTATCATTGCTTTGTTAATTCTCTTAGCTCATAGTTAACACTTGTATGTTGTTAACTAGAGTATAGTTTGGCCCCTGTAAGCTGTTGATGCCCCTTGAGGCTTAATGAAATTATTTTCATTCTTTAAAGAAAAAAAAAAAGGAAGATAACCTTTTCATATTAAACCTTAGTCAAATGTAACTTTGGAGAGGCTACCAATCTCTAAAGAACGCTTTTTCTTAGCACAAGTACCCTAACTAATAAGTATATTAAATAATGGAATTATTGTATAGTAGTCAGTAGCAGTAAGATTATGACACTGCAAAAAATAAAATTGTATTGTTAATTTCGTACAGCAAATGCTGTTAAGATAATTAGGATCTTTAATTTACCTGATCAGCTACTACTTCGACAAGCTCCAACTCATGAACATGCCACTGTCTAGCACTATCTGATGGAAGCATTAACACCATTAGGGCATAACGTTTGGTAGAAAGTTCAGGCCAATCATTTATTTGGAAATTAGAAAGATGAAGAAGTGGAACACGAACAGCAACCACCTCTCCAGGAATATATTTTCCAGCAAGAGGTCGTAATCTAGCAACTGGACAGTTAGGAGATATTTTCACAGCACGATTACTACTAAACACTTTATTAATGACTGGAAGTTGGATAGGAACAGTATATCCAACAGGATTCTGCTGGCGAAGAGTGTAGGATAGTTGAAGCTCTAACCCAGTCCGTGTTGGCATCCACAATGCACACTCTTCCAATGCTAATGTCCTACCCAGTTCGACAAGAGTAGTCCTAAGAATAGTGTGGCGATCAAGTGTGCTTCTTATTTCATGGGTCAACATCCTAACATGGCGGCCTGTTTCTTCCTGCGTTCGAATTAGACCCATTTCTCTATCCAGCTCTGCAGCCTTATTTTTCAGAAACAGCTCTCTAGTCTTAACACTTAAAAGGTCAGGAATTATGTGTACAAGCATAAGGGCAGTCGCACAGGACACAGCAGCAGTCATGACTTTTGCAATGGTCATCACTATTTCCACCGTTCGGGTGTGCATGGTAAATGTCCATAAGTTTATAAGATGCGTTGCTCCACAAAGAACTATAAATGCACCAAACTGGACAAGCACCCATCTATAAGGAAAAACTGCAGATTTCTTGACAAAGTAGATGAGCTCAAGCGGGATGGAAAAATAAGCAAGAGCAATGAAGAAATCTGAAATGTATTGGTATTTCATCAAAAGTTCATCAGCTGGCCACTGTGGCTCGAAACAACAGGACTCCATTTAAATGAGAATTCAACCCACTCCCACTTGGCTCTACGTCTCCCACATGCCTGCAACCAACATATCCCCCGATATTTAAAAAATAGAAATTGGAACGTAAAAAGCACCATGGATTAGTTAGCGATCACAAACTCGCAAAAAAATTCAAGAAAGGGAGTTATTCCAGGAAAAGCCGCCACAAACACAATAGTGGCCATAGTGGGTGGCAACTACTGCTCTTTTGCAGTCTGCCTACTAAACTATAATTTGGCACATTTTCTTCTTTTGTTTAGAAGGAACACCACCATAATTTGAGAAAAATCCCATTCCCGAAATGAACCCTAGCTACTAGATGTCCACAAAAACTCAGATGATGGAACAAGGATGCGTGAAGTACTCGACAAATAAACAAAAAATCAATTAAGCAGAAAGTAAGCAATGATTTTAACACAGATTGAATTATTAGGTAAAGAACCGAAAACTGATTTTAATGGAGGAAAAAAAGAGTAACCTGACTGATGCTGGAGTCGAAATTGAGGGCGTTGTGGAATTGAAGCCCTAAGCTGTTGCAGCCTTGATAACTCTGAATTTTCTGTACTTGAGACAGAGCAAAGCATAGACAAAATGAAGGCACCTAGTTTAATGTCATGCTTTGGAATTCAAAAAGGGTTTGGAGGAAGGAAAATGGAGTGCTTGATAGGCTACAGAAGACACGAGACTCTGAACCCATAGGCTGTCCCGTGGACTGAAACTGCTATAATCATGGCGACGATCATGTACCTCCCAATTGCTGCCGTTTGTGTTCTTTTCTGATGTTTCAATCTAGGACTCTCCCCCTTGTTGCCAAATTGGGCTTTCGCACAAGTATACGCACGTGTCCGTGAGCTGCCTACGTAATGATTTCCCTTTTCTTTCTTTTGGGCAAAAGGGTCTGCATCTAAGGATTTTTCTATTCAAGGGCTCGTAGTGCGTTTTTTTCACCTAATTGAACTCCAATAATTGTCCGCTTTTTTTGTGGAAGCTATGAACTCCCAAATTGACAAGTCGAAGAGGCACATGCATTGAAGCGTGAAGAACATGAGCTTCATGAACTAAACGCTAAAGAATTTAAACAAACTTTTGAAATGGAATCAATGACATTGAATAAATTGCAAATGTTTTGATTAATCAATAATACCATCTTTACATTACACTAGACATCCTTTTCATAGGTATAAATTCCTAAAAGAAAATTAACATTATAACTAGGAAATAACTAAATAATTTTTTAAATAAAAAAATCAATCCTTTATGAGTCTAGTACAAGTCTAGTTTCCACACTAGCACTGATTATTTTTTGGAACTTTATAGGGAGCTTAACATAAAAGAGTCTACCATCAATCACATATACCACTTCAATCTCCAAAAGCCAATCTAAGATACACACTAGAAACTAACATGAAATCAGTGTCAGTTATCTTTTGTTTCCTCTTCTCATAGCTTACTCCATCAAGCCAATTTAATCTCTTAAAGCATCAAAGCTTGAATTTAGTCTCTTGAGGTATTAAAGCTTCACTCCTTACATAAAGATCAATCATCAAGTCATTGAGAGGTTCTCCAGCCTTTTTTGCTCTACTCTTGTAAATGATCCTCCAATGTTCGTTAATGGATCTTCAATAACTTTTGGCCCTTGATTTAAACTATGTCCAATCTATTAAAGCCCATCCCAAATCCCATGTATCAACAGGATTCTTATTAGATGTTGTTATTGTTGTACAATCTATTAAAGCCCTTTTTCATGTCTCCCTTTATTAAAAGCTTAGGTAGCTTAAGTGAATACTTGATTCTCATTATTTTCTCTCTCCTTAAAAGGATTAGACCTGAAATCAACATCTTCATCCAAAATTCAAAATAAGATAAATCAATAACAATTAAAGTAGTATAAACACCATACTCTCTTAGTAAGTCAATCTTGTAGGCAATTTTATTCACTTTTTCCGTAACTTCAAAAGCTCCTTCTCGTTTTGGTTGCAACTTGGATTTGTACTTCCTTGGAAACCTCTCTTTTCTTAAGTATAACCAAACTCAATCTTTTGATCTAAATATTACTTATTTTCTTCCTTTTTTATTTCTTTATGTATTATTAGGTCCTTTTTTCAATGTTCAAATTTGCCTTCTCATGTAGCTTTTTCACCAATTTAACTTTCTTTTTTTTTTCTATGCTAGCTATTTCTTTCACTTAAAGGAATAGACACAATATTTAAAAGAAGTAATGGATTAAATCCATAAATAATCTCAAAAGAGAAATAACTCATAGCACTATGGATAGTCTTATTATAAACAAATTCAATCAAAGGTAAAGAATCTTCCTAGACTTTAAGATCCTTACCAATAATATCATGCCATAAAGCATCTAAAGTTCGGCCATCTACCTCAATTTAACCACTAGTTTATGGATGACAAGTTATAGAAAACAACAACTGAGTTACTAACTTTCCCTATAAATTTTGTCAAAAGTAACTCAAGAACTTTATGTCCACATCCAAAATAATGTTCTAGGAACTTCATGTAATCTAACAATCCAGTTGCAAAATAATTTAGTAATGTAGGATGCATCATTAGTTTTATGAGATGTGATAAAATGTGTCATTTTTAAAAACCTTTCCTCCACATAAAAATGAATCCTTACCTACTTTAGACCTAGGTATCTTACAGTAAAATTCATTGAAAGGCCTACTCACATTTCACTAGGTACACATAAAGGTGTGTATAATCCATAAGATTGCACTTTAGATTTGGTTTACCTACACGTAATGTTTCTTTCACACACTCTCTCTATACCTCTTCTTATGCATGGCTAAAAAAAATATTTATGCAAAACTCCAAAGGTCTTTTTGACTTCAAAGTGACTCATTAAGCTTCCCATGCAATTCTCTCATAAGTAACTCTCTTAAAGAACTATGAGGTATGTACGACCGAGTCTCTTTAAACAAGTATCCTTCAAACCTACAGAACTTTCCAAATACATAATTTTTGTAAGCTTTAAACATATTAGCAAATTTTAGATCATCAATATTTAAATCTATAATATGCTCAAAACCCATCAAAATAATATGCAAAGTACTAAAAAAAGTATATCTCTTAGATAACACATCAGCAACTACATTTCCCTTTCCTTGCTTATATTTCATGACACAAGGAAAAGTTTCAAGGAATTCCGTCCACTTACCAAATCTCTTAGTCAACTTATTTTAGCCTTGAATATATTTCGATGATTCATAATTCATAAACTCCTTCAATCACAAGTAGTATTACCAATTCTCAAATGCTCTCACCAATGCATACATTTTCTTATCCTAAGTTGAGTAGTTCAAGGCTACCCCACTAAGAATCTCACTAAAAGATGCTATTTGTTTCTTATCTTGAATCATAATCACACCAATTTCTCCACCCAAAGTATCACACTCAATTTTAAAGGTGTTAGTAAAATTAGGTAAAGCTAACAAATTGGAGCCCAACTTAAATTATCTTTCATTAAGTTAAAATTTCTCTCTTGATCTTTAGCATACTTAAATCATATAATATTTTTCATTATCTTGGTCAAAGGAGCACCAATTTTTCTAAAGTTATTAACTAAAAACCTATAAAAATAGCTAAATTATGAAAACTCCTGACATCACTTATGGTTTTTGGTGTTGGTCACTCTTTAATAACTCTTACTTTTTTATCATCTACTTCTAGTCCCTTTTACACTTACCATATAACCAAGAAATACACTTTGTTTGGTACAAAGAGAACACTTCTTGAAATTTGTACACAATCTCTTTTGCTTAGGCACATGCAAAACCTTTCTTAAATATTTAGTATGTTCATCTAAGGTCTTACTATAGATAAGAATATCATCAAAAAACGTAATAAAAACTTGACAAAAAACTCCTACAAACACATAGTTTTCTAGTCTCATGAAAGTATTAGATGCATTAGTTAAATTAAAAGGCATTATTAACCACTAATGCTTATTAAATTTAATTTTAAATGTAGTTTTCCATTCATTATCTTTTCTAATCTTAATTTGATAGTAAATAGATTTGAGAACAATTTTAAAGAACAAGTATATAAACTATACAAATTATAAAGCATATCTTCTAATCCAGGGATAAGATGTTCATACTTTATAGTGATTTTATTGATGGTACGACAATCTACAGACATTTTCTAAGATCTGTCCTTTTTTGGTATTAACAAAATAGGCATGAAATAAGGCTTAAAATTTTCTCACACAGTCTTTATTTAAAAGTTCTTCCATCATTTATGACTCTCTTATCAAATTTTCAAAAAGGTCTCAAAAGAATGTGACCAGCATGCATAGCTACCGCATTACATTAAACCTCATCCTTGTACCTCCCACTTAAGAAAGAAACTATTAGGATTATTATCTTAACTTTATGCTCTCATCCAACCACTATAAATTATACATTTTAGGGTGTTTTACAGTTAGCATCCCCAATTTCTCCACTAACTCCATACTAGCTATATTTGCATAACTCTCTATACATATGATCATACTACAAACCTGATCTTAGAGCACTTTGTATGGAAGAAAATATATCTCTATTCATTTACATCATCGTCTCCCACATGTGTAAGTACTATCCTTCCCTATTTAGGACTTTTAACACTTTCATCGTCATTGACAACCATTAAACTAAGCATATCTCCATTCATCTCCTCTTCACTTTTAGACACATACTCTCTATCCTCCCTTCAACATCATCAACTTCTTATTGGCATATTATGAAGCTATATGTCCTCTCCTTAATAACTTAAAAAATATATTGGTTTCTAGTTGTTGAAGAGGAACTGGTTTCAACTTTATCTCCATTTGGTGCTTACAGTTTTATTTTGGTTGCTTCATATTTAATATTTAGACATCCTTTTTACTCTATAATTTGCTCCATGATTAAAAAAAAACCTATAATAGAAACACCAAAACTAGTAGTGGGCCTTTTTCTTAGTTATCTTTCTACCTTTATAACCATGTAAACTACATCCTCTAATTTTAAATAATGGTGTAGCTCTATAGAATTAGCAAATTATAGATTTAGTCTATAAATAAATTGTGCCATTATTGGATATATACCTTCATTAACATATGCCCTAACTAAAGAAACCTTTATATCCTTATAGTACTCCTCCACACATTTGAAACTTCGCATTAAGTTTTGTAACCTTTGATAGAGATCCCTCGAGCTGGAACTTGGTGCTAAATGTTTCCTCATTACCATTTTCATCTCCTCCTAAGTTCTGATAGTTGGCTTTTACATATGCTTAAGGCACTTTAAAAGTTAGATAATCTAGCTTAGTTAGGTGAATTGATATTTACTTAATAGTCTAAGAATGTTTCAATCTAACCACAATTGACACTGCTTGTACAAATCCTATGTATTTTGATCAATTCATCCCTTTTATATTGCCACCCTTAGTGCTAATAGTTGCAACTTGTACAACTAAATAAGAGCTGATCAATTAAAAAGAAATGAGACTTATATTATCATTACATAGGTTTAGCATGTAATTGACAATATTGGATTATAACTTTTAGAACATTACCTAAAATGTAAACATCTTAGTTCTATATCTAAAGGCTAGCCTAAAGTATAAAATTATCATAATACTCCTATACTTTGAGAAGGAAAGCACAGATGTCTTGGCACTTATCATTGAATCTTCCACTAAGTAAAAACAACTGAAAACCAACATGTGAAATCATCTTATAAGTAATGCACAATGACTAGAGAAAATCCCTAATATAAAAAACATATGCAACTTTGTTGAGATTGAGGATTTGTTGATTCCACCAACTACAACATAATCAGTAAACTCTAACAATGCCAATTTAACCTTTTTATCATCCAAAAAATTATGACAATGAAAAACTAACTCCACATTTTTTTTAACTCTAAATAGGCATCTAGGTATATTTTCCTATAAAAGGTGGTATCTTTATCTTAAAACTACCTATATTGTTATCCACCCTTTCCTCATTCCTATTATCATAGTCTAAACTAAATCTTCCCCCTCTTTGTGTTCTCATTCTACCTCCTCTTCCACCTCTTTCTCCTCTATCTCTTGTTAGATTTAATTCCCCCAAGTTGTCAAAAATAATTTCAACCTCATTATAATTCTCAAAGTTATTCATTATAGTAAGTAAAGGTTACCTATGTTGTAAACTAGCTACAACAACTTTATGTTTCTTCAAATCATCCCTCACTTCACCAAATAGTCTAATGAGATGCTCATATAGACCATGTATCGTGCTTATGGTAAACCCTTGGTCTATCATCACTCTATCATCCTCACTTCCTTCCTTGTCTTTAAAAGAGTATTTGTTTCAGTTTTGAGATATATTAAACTTGAAAGAAAATGTTAGTAATAAAATAAAAAAACACTTCATCAGGTTTTTTCTCAAAATTCACTCTACTTTACCATCTAAACTCTTAACTAAAGGTCATGCGCAAACCAATTAATATATCAATAAGGTTTTAATCTTCTTTTTCTTCTTCAAATAACCCCTAAAGAAGCAAATTAGGTAGAAACAAAATAAAGAAAACACAACTTGAGGTCAAAGAAATAAGAAAATTCAAAAATTAAAAATTGAACTCTATAGAACCCAATTGACCGAATAGAGCAAAAGAAGAAAAAATTGACCAAATAGAATTAAAAACAACAAGAAAAATTAAGAATAAAGTGAAAACAAAATATATACGATGTATTGAGTAACTTGTTCTTGTTGGAGAAGAAATAAAATTTTACTTGTAAGGGATCAAGCAATCTACTATGAGGGAATTTAAGGAGATTTTATTAGATAAAACCCAATTGAATATGAATTTTTTCCCTTTTTCCACTTTTTTTATTAACTTGAAAATCAAAAAACACGGAAAACAAAAATTAAGAATAATATGTTGACTAATCTTGTTTAAGGAAGTGATTAAGATTGATCAAGATCAAAGTCAAGAAAACCAAAGGAAATTGAACGTATAGTAAAAAGACACAAGAATATTTAAAACATAAAGAAAGAATCAAGAACAAACTTGAATATAGAAGAAATCTTTGATACCAAATTTTGATATGAACCTCACTTATACAAGTAAGGAGATTTAACACCAAATTGAACAAGGTCCAATGATAGTTCTACTAAGATAAGTTTGACTCAAGAAATTGACTTTAAAACATAAAAGAATGATAGGAATCACAAACTCGTTGATAGGAATCACAAACTCATTAAAATTATGAGACGGGAGTGATAAGATTTTGAGATTGATCATCATTAGTAAGCTAGATAAGATCACAAGTTATTCAACAACTTGATAAGAGTTTTCATAATAAAAAGATAGAAAAATATCACTTGATGTTTTGATCAATCAACAATACCAACTTTCCCTTACACTTGTAAGATATCAATTAGAATAAAACCCTAAAACTAGGCCTGATAACGACAATAACATTTTTACCATATTCTAATTAGGAAACTACTGAATCACTTTTAAAACAAAAAGTTAATCTTTCACTAGTCAATGTTAGTCTAGTTTCCACATTGTGTCAATTAGTTTTTGAAACTTTAACAGAGTTTGACATAAAATAGTCTAGCGCTATTCGTAGGTATCAATATGATGTTAAAATTAATTTTGTTTCTCTAATCTCCAAAATTCATTGTAAGACTAGTACCAAACACTAACATGACATTGATGTTAATTATATTTTGTTTCATCTTATCATAGCTTGCTCCTTCACTTGAATTAATATTATGATCTTGAATTTATTCCCTTGAATTAGCAAAGCTTCACACCCTACACATTGAACCACTATTGAGTCAACAATAACTTCTTTGACCTTCTTTGCACTACTCCTTATTAATTGACCTCCAATGGGTCTCCAAAAACTTTTAATTCTTTGTTTTGAACTATTTACAAAATATCCAAGCTCCTCTTTACGTATCCCTTGCTAAGAAACTAACGCTGCGTTTGGTTGCCGTCTCTGACAGCTGAAGACGGAACGGAACAAAAATTAGAGATAGTGAGGTGTTTGGTTATGGTGGACAGAACAAAAATTTCTGTCTCCGTCTCGAGGACAGAATGTGTTTGATTGCAGTGAACAGAGTGAAAAATGGTGACAATGACAAAAATGCCCCTGATCCTTAATATGATTAGAAATATGTAATTAATTGATAATTTTATTACGAACTATTTGTGTTAGTTGAAAAGTTAACAA
>JANIJH010000005.1:47904476-47916993 GCA_024520975.1 Erythroxylum areolatum
AACATGCATCATTTTCTGTCTCTTTTATATGCATTCATGTTGACATTTCCAAATCAATATAACCCTCTTCAACACTTCCTTCTTCTCTGGTCAGGCAATTTCAACAGCTATCTAAGCACAATGACACAATGCATACACATTATGGAAACTTAAAACTACATCAGATCCTGGGAACTAACGTTATTCTCTCATATTTTGCATACAACAAAACCCAAAACAGATCAGTATACAAATCCCCAACCAAATCCCCATATTCAATCGTGCAGTATCAAAACACAGAAAAGTGAATCAACCTCCCAACCAAACTCCTTCTGCCCGAAAGCAAAACCAACAAACTTGACACCTGACAGATGAAATAAATTCAAAAACCCAGTGGCCATGCATTGGTGGATCCGAAAAAAAGTGGGTGTCTGGGTCATCCACAAAATGCAACCAGAGTGTCGGTCAACCAAGGAAGACCGATATTTTTCTAGCATAGAATCAAATACTTACTTGACCCTGGAGAGAAGAAGGAGTCGGGGAAGAAGGGCAGCGTGCAAGAGGGATAGTGCGAGACTGAAATCGTGGGGAGAAGTAGATGATGTGCTTTGCAATCCACGAGAGACGTATCGGAGTCGGGGAAGAAGGGCAGCGTGCAAGAGGGACAGTGCAAGACTGAAATCGTGGGGAGAAGTAGATGATGTGCTTCGCGATCCACGAGAGACATACCGGAGTCGAGGACGAAGACAGACGAAGGAGGGAGTTAGGGAAGAAGAGAGCTGTAACGAGTCGGGGTAGTTGCATAAAAACTGAAGCGTGATATGTTTCGGAGATAGGGACAGTGGTCTCTGTCCTCCAATTTTGGGAGATACAAAAGAACATGTCCCTATGATCCGGGGATGGTGGACAGAAAAACGGGAACAGCAATCAAACATTACCGGAGATAGGTTTTTTATGTCTTGTCCTCTGTCTCCACTAACAGGGACAGGAACCAAACGTTGCGTAATATAGCTTGAGTTAATGCTTGATTCCCATCAATAGATAAATGCCTAAAATAAGAAAAAGATAAAGATGTCAACCTTCTTCAACTATCAACAAGTTTTGACATGCTTGAATACTAAAGTTTTCCCTTTCACAAAATATCAGTCATAACCGAAGGCAAATATACCTATCATTTGCAAGTAATATAGTAATGAATAAGACATGGATCCTACGAGCAAGACGTAATGGCTTTGTTTACTCTGCTACTAATTAGTAAAAGAATTAAAATAGATTGATTGATTGACGGAGTTGAATAACAAAACAAAATAAAAGTATAAACAAAGAAGTAAACCAAAAAGAAAAAATCAAAGTAATTAATCAACTAAAGAATTTATATATGAATAATTCCTAGATATCATTTTTATAGTCATGATTCAATAAAGTTAGAAAGTATTTAATATCTAAAATGACAGAAATCCCTAGAGTATGAAATTACTCTCTCTCTCTCTCTCTCTCTCTCTCTCTCTCTCACACACACACACACACACACACACACAAGTTACAACCATAAATTATCAAGTTGATTAATTGGTATCTCTATTCAATTAAAACTCAAAGAATGCATTATGTTTTGTGTCATTTTATAAAAGGTTTGACCCTAAAGCTAGATGATTGATATAAGTCTATTAAGTCGAGATTCACTCAGGTGTTAATTATCTTGAATCATCCACACTTGAATTATTATCATATCTAATTTCTAGTATACTTAAACTCACATTAAAAATATTCAAAAAAAATTCACATAAATAAATCGATATTCATAAGTAATATTGAATCAATTCGTAAAAAAAGTAATAATTAGGGTTTTGAATTATCTAAAATATAAAACAATTAATCGTATATCATGTTTTCACCAACAAAGATAAGCAATAAAAAGCAAAGACATCAAGGTAGAAAGAATTATAGATGAAATCTTCGTATTTCTATTGGTTTTGATTAGTTTGTATAAACTTTAATCAACTTATCTATTGAAAACAACTTCAAAATTGATCTTTTAAGTGTTTTAGTACCTTTTGAAAGCTAACCTAGGTTTAGAATATAAAAGAATGATAATAGATGATTTGATTAGGGTTTCCAACCACTTAAACATGTTTTTTTTTTCCCATATCAAACACTGTCTAAGACATGTTTGTCTTAGACTGTGGATTTCTTTGTGAATTTTTAAAGGGGTCATGGGTTTTAACATGCTTCTATCTTAGGTCATGGATTTTTCTTTAACTCTTCTATAAAGAAACATTGTCTCAGAGACGAATGTGTTTCAGGGCCATATTGCTCTTTAAATATTATCTCAGTCACACAATTTCCCTTTTGGCGCATCTTTTAAATTGTTTCTTCACCTTCATATGGTCCAAGAGGAACACAATTGCATGTTAGGACATGTTCAACCATGAATTATGATTTCTTCATATTTTTTGCTTATAATTCTCTCTAATTCTTGGCAGATCTTAACCTAAGGCAACATCTTCTCATTTAGCTAAAAACATAACATAAATTGAGTAAACGAAGGTAATTTAAAGATAAAGCAAAATACTAGTAATATATGCACACACACACACACATGCATGCATATATATATATATATTGATGTACAACAATTCAACATATTCAACTTGTTAAATGAATCAATCATTTTTGTAGTCTTTTTGCATGAGGGTCATTAATTATCCTTCCTAATTTATAACTATTTACATATGTAGTAATTATGCTCACAATTGACGTCTCAGCAGTCTTAATATTTCTAGCAATTTATTTTCTATCGTCTAGTTAGTAATGCTTTAGTCCTTTTATTCTTAATAATTAATAAAAATTACTATTTTATATATTCTTTCTAATTTGAGTTGATCCACTACTACCTTTGACAAATACCTTGTATTACCACTTTTTATTTTAAGAAAATAATGTTATTGAATTATTAGATATTAAATGTTATCAATTGATTATGCAAGGATATTTCTTAGTTATATATACTTTTTGTTTTTTTCATATTGAATGTCGTAACTACTTTTTACCCTTCTTTTATAGTGCTAATTAATTTTAGTGGTGACACTACGAAAGGCTGAGGGATTAAACTGCATAAACTAATTTAGGGTTTTTCTTCAAATGACGTGGTTTTAGTTGTATGATTAAACAATGTCATTTCATTAATCTTCATTAGTTGTGTTAATTTTGTTAACATGTATTAATAGTTAATGTTTCTGGAACATGTGACAATCCACATCAGCAAAGTTAACAAAGAGAATTAAAAAAAATTAAAAGTTTGAGCAATTAATTGTCACTTTTTAAAGTTTAGGTTATAATTACAAAATTGATCCAAAGTTTGAGATCTTCTTTGTAATTAACCCTAGAAATAAAAAAGAAAACTGTTGGTGTATACTTTGCATACACAACTACTCTTTTTCTAGCACGTGCAAGACGTGTTAGATGCATCATACGTCATTTCCCTATGGGGTATATGTTTGTTTGCCTAGGTAGAGGGTTTTTGGTTTTTACCATTGCCTCCTTGTTTTTCTCCTTTTACTGCCACATTATCACTACTAGTTGAAGCATAATCACTAGCGCTAGTTTCCAATGCCATTAATGATGCTATTGAGAGGAGGCTTCTCAAACTCTTCCACTGCTGATTAACACAAGAAGCATAATGGTAAAAAACGAGAATCACATTGAATATAGTTTTTCATAAATTCAATTTAGGGGGGGTCAAGTAATTTAAGTTTTTCCAAGAAAAACTAAAACTAATTCGAAACAAGTGCATGCAAATCAATTCTCTAGGAATTCCAAAATCACATTTAATACAAAAAAAAAAGAAAATCAAAGATATGCTTTCATTTATTTTCAAGAATTCTAAAGTTATAGGGACATGCATTATGTCATTAGTAATAACAAAGCAAGTGGAAGCAGGCGATTAAAGTTCTAGAAGTAGAAAAACCAATAACTTAAACAAGTTTTTCAAAAGCTTCACAATAAGGAGAAAGGCGTGTATTAAGTTTCATAATCAAGAACAAAGCATGCATCAAGCTTTTAAGAAACAATAATAAGCTATATTAGACATTTCTTAAAATAAGGAAAGCATACAAGACAATTCCAATCTATACAACTTTTACATCAACAAATTTTAAGCCTTAATTTTATCAAATCAATACAACCATGTAACTTTAATTAAGTTAAATAACTAAAAGAGGGATGATAAAGTTGTTCAAAAACCAACTATGATCAAATCACATAAACAATAAAAAATTAATTTTTATAATTTTTTGATCATATCATGCTAATTTATCAACTTGAAAATTATAAATCATATATAAAAGATGGAGCCATACCTAATTTGAATTCTTCCAAAATTTTCTTCTCGAGTTGTCAACCACAAGTTACTTAGGTGTCTAATACTATACACAAAGTAGAGAAAAAGAACTCAAACTATTTTAGAGGAAAAAGCAAGAGTGTTAGTTCCCACATGCCTATTTCATATTTATAGAAAAAAAGATACTAGAGTTTTTTTTTCTTATTAAAGTTAAAATTTCTGATTATAATCAAAGTTTATCTCTAATTATAATTATATTTCAATTTTAATAAAATTAATATATTTTATATTTGATTCCTAAAATTTCTCAAATGTCATAAGACTAATTTAATTTAAATTAAATATTCTCTTTTAAATTATACTCTTTCTATGTGACCTATTAAGTTCCTAATATATTGAAAATAATTATACATTATAATTTTAATTCATAATTAGAATTAAATAAATTAAAACTTCTTTTAATTTATCTTTAGTTGTCTAATTAAATAGTTTATAATCAAAGATTAAGATTAACATCTAGCAATATATTATGACCACCAAATATTAAGAATGTCTAAGTGGATTAACTCAACCTATCTTTGATTTAATTAGACATTGAGTATGAAATTAGTGTCTAGTCTTTTAAATTTAATTATACTATTTTTTGTTAATTGATAATTGATTTATAATTAATATTTAAGAATGCCTTTTAAAATTTTAATTTCCTCTAGCTAGAGATTTTCCTTAAATTACCACTAATAAAAAATAATAGAATATTCTTCCTAATTATTTTAGGGTGACTAATCTTTTATTCACTTACTCAAATTTCTCTGTATAGTTTATACTATATCTAATTACTACCGAATAAGTTACCCTAAATATAAAAGGTCACAAGTAGCATCAAAGCATAATAGTTCTCACATGAAATACTTTGATAATCTCAAGGCCAAGGATTAATTATACAACTATTATAATGAGAAAATCTATAGTATATAAGTAATATTATATTTATGATCCTAGTAATCGTATTAGTTCAATGAAATTATTCTATAATAAGCACCTATACATTTGTTTAAGTATCTTCATATTTTAATTTATGAGATCAATTATTTTCGTCATTAGAAAAAGCATAACATGTTCTAGTTTTAATATACCATTAATATTCCTTCTTGATGAAATTATAACAAGGAATATTTTAGGAATAATAAATAGATATAAATTGAATATCATAATGTTAACTACACAGTAATTGTTCCAATGATTTTACCTTTAGTATTAAAACATAAAATATAATTAACAAAAATAAATAAGATAAATATTATCAATAATTAGTTATACTTGAAATAAATAGAGAGAATTGTTGTTGTATTTCTCATTCACACATGTAAAAAGATAATGATGTACAAGATTGGTTTATATATTACATAGAAGAGTACTAATAACGGAAACTAACTCCTAATTTCATAGCTAAAAATTAGGACCACAATTGACTCCAATTCTGGAAGTAGAATATTTCTAACCTATCAAAAATATCTCAACACTTCCCCTCAAGTTGGTGCATAGATATCATATATGCCCAAATTGTCAATCCATCTCAATAAATCATGACTTGACATTACTGTAGTTAGAATGTCTGCTACCTAATCTTTAGATCATATTTGAGGCAATTCCAGAATCTTACTGTCTAACTTTTCCTTATTAAAGACCCTGTCAACTTCAACATGTTTAATTATATGATGATGGACTGGATTATGAGCTACATCATGAGCAGCTTTACCGTCACAATACAACTAAATTGGGTGTTGTTATAGATAACCTAAGTCTTATAGTAACAACTATAGAGCTTTACATAATCTAAATGCAATTCCTTTATACTCAGACTCAGCACTTAAGCGAGAGACCACATTTTCTTTCTTGCTTCTTCAAGTAATAAGATTACCTTCTACAAAAGTAAAGTAGCTAAATGTAGATCTCTGATCAACCAATGCTCCAACCTAGTTGGCATCAATATATACAACAATGTCTTCAATACTTGCATTTTTCTTAAACAAAATACCTCTTCCAGTTGCAAACTTTAAATACTTTAGTATTTTCATAACTGCTTCTGTATGTTTCTCTCCAAGATTGTGAATGAATTGGCTAATAATACTTAAGGCATATGCTAGATCAGGTATTGTGTGTGCCAATTACATTATTCTTCCAACAAGCCTCTGATATCTTCCTTTATCAACAGGGACTTGACCTTCTTCTATGCAAAGCTTTAATCCTTCCTCAACTGGCATATCAATTAGTTGACAATCTCACATTCCTGTTTCTTTCAAGAAATCTAAGATGTATTTTCTTTGAGACTAGAAAATTCCCTCTTTTGATATGGAGACTTCTATTCCGAGGAAGTATTTCAAGCACCCTAAATCCTTCATCTCAAATTCTTTTGATGGATATTTTCTTAAGGCTTGTACTTCATCAGGATCATTTCCTATTATAACCATATCATCTGTATTGACAATAAAAGTTATAACCTTATCCTTTACTCTTTTTAGGAATAAGGTATGATCAGAATTGCTCTAGTGGTATCCAAAAGGAATCATCAACTTCGTGAATCTCCTAAACCATGCTCTTGAAATTTGCTTTAACCCATATAACACCTTTTTTAGCTTGCACATTTTCTAGTCATACTTTTAGATGTCATACTCCCTGGTAGAAGGTCCATATAAATATATTCAGACAATTCGCCATGTAAGAAGGCATTTTTTAGCATCAAACTGGTGCAGTGGCCAATCAAAGTTAGCTGCTAATGATAACAACACTCGTACCATATTGATTTTTACCATAAGAGCAAATATTTCTGTATAATCTACTCTATAGGTTTGTGCGTACCCCTTGGCTCCAATCTTACCTTAAACACTTAATTGTTCCATTGGCTCGATATTTGATAGTAAACACCCAGCAACATCCCACTGATGTCTTTCCTAATGGATAGTCAACAAGTTCCCAATTCCATTTCTTCTTAGTGACTCCATTTTTTCATTCATTGTAGCTTTCCACCTTGGCTCGGCTAAGGCTTCCTGTTCATTATTAGGAATAACTACAAAAGATAGATTTAAGAATGACTTATTTGATTCTGACAGATTGTGGTTTGAAACATAGTTGTCCATAGGATATTTAACTTTGCTTGAGAGATCAGGTTCATAAGTAGGCTTAGGAATACCTCAAGTAGTGCGCTTAGGCAACTGTTTTCAAATAGGTTTAACTTGCAAGTTAGGAGCATCTTGAACAGTGATACATTTGGGACTTCAAATTGTTCAATCACTTCTCCACTCATGTCTTTAGGTGTAGTCAATTCTCTATTCACATCAGGTTCTGGATTTACGCATGCGTAATCAATTTTAGATATATAAATAGGTTTAGACTGATCATTACTTCCTCCATGTTTAAGGCCAATTTTATGTGACTCCCTCTAAACTTTTTGAACTTCATAATCTAATGTTATGATGTCTTCTTGACATCTCTCCCCTTAAAGTTCAGGCTGAGAAAAATACATTGTCTCTTTATGAAATACTGCATCTATTGTGAAAGACATTTGTTTGGTTGGAGGATGAAAGCATTTGTACCCTTTTTGATTTACAACATATCTAAGAAACATGCAACTCAAAGCTCGTGGAGCTAATTTATGGCACTGTTGTTTGTGAAGGTGCACAAAGACTACACATCCAAATACTCTAGGAGGACGATTTGATACTGATGGATAGGTCACAGTCTTGTATAAAGTATGTAGTGGCGTTTGAAACTTAAGCACTCTTGAAGGGATTCTGTTAATTAAGTAAACTGTAACGTACAAAGCCTCACCACAGTAAGAAAATGACATGTGAGCTTGGATCAATCAAGCACGAACCACTTCAAGTAGATGTTAATTTTTTGTCTCTACTACATCATTCTACTGAGGTGTATCAACACATGTGGTTTGATGAATGATGCCCTGTATGTCTAGATAATTCTTCATATCTAA
Organism: Erythroxylum areolatum; assembly: GCA_024520975.1. Lineage (NCBI taxonomy): Eukaryota > Viridiplantae > Streptophyta > Magnoliopsida > Malpighiales > Erythroxylaceae > Erythroxylum > Erythroxylum areolatum. The sequence continues at coordinate 47,912,780 of JANIJH010000005.1, forward strand.
GTTCTTATACTCTCCCCGACTGTCTCTACGAAGGACTTAGACTTGTGCATTAAATTGAGTCTTGATTATTCTTCTAATTTTCTAAAACAACATGTTCACCTCATTCTTAGATTTCAATAGTCATAGTCATGTCATTCTACTACAATCATCAATTAATGTAATAAACCAACGAGATCCTCCCAACGTATGAATTTTAGATGGCCCCAAACATCTTAATGAACAATTATAAATAGAGAAGGACTTTTATTCAATACTAATGAAAAAGAAATTTTGTAACCTTTTGCTAGTTCACATGCATCATAACAGAAACTAGAAATATCAACTTTCTCAAACAACCTAGGAACTAATTTCTTTAAGTATCCAAAAGAGGCATATCCCAATCTTTGATGATGTGACTAAATTTTTTCTTGACTGATTGCCACATTACAACCCTTAACTACAAGAGCTTGACTTAGTTTATTTGAAATTGTTGCCTTCAAGTCCAGATAGTACAAATTTCTTTCCTGAGTACCACAACTAATCATCTGTTTCGTTTGGATGTCCTTAAAGATACAAAAGTTAGTCTAAAAAATTCAATGCAAGATAAGGCCTCTATAATTTAAGACACAGATAAGAGGTTATATCCTAAGGAAGGAACAATAAGAACAGATTCTAAGTTTAAAGTTTCAGTGAATCTCAAGGATCCTTCACCAACAATAGAAAAATTTTCACCATTAGCAGTTGAAACAAATTTTTCTAAGGAGGGTTTGATTTTAGCAACATTGTCATAATCAAAAGTCATGTGATTGGTTACACCGAAATCAATTATCCATGTTTTATTACTAACAGGAGCATTAGCATAAAGAGACTTACCACTATTACCTGTATTAGCTATCACCGCTGAATGTATTTCACTAGTTTCATCTTCAGTTCTTATTTCGACAACTGCGGCAACAGGTTGAGTCGTCTTCATATTCTTCTTTCGAGCTTTGTTGTGATCCTACTTATTTGGATGCCCTATCACTTCATAGTAGTAGCCTTTTGTGTGTCCAAATTCATTACAATGAGTATATTTATATGAAAGTTTTTTAGTACTTCGTGATATGTGCTTAATTGTTGATACATTTAATCCATTACACTTAGTGATTAATGCTTTAAAATGCTAAAAGCATTCACTTTAATTCATATTTGATCTTAGGTACAATTTGGAAGCATAATAGCTAAAAAAAGTTGAAAGCATACTCATTGAGCCATCTTTTTGAGATTCATACTCTATCATCTTCACAGAGTGAGATGGAGAAAAATTAGAGCAAGAGAATACAAGAAAATGCCAAAGAAGATGAGAATATCAAGAAGAGAAATGATAAAAGTAGCTCATAGCCAAACGTAATTTGTCATGGTTCTAAGACATCTCTTATGACATCTCACACCCATGACATATATTGCATGGGTGTGAGACTCATCTCATGCGTATGCAACAATGCTCATGGCCGTGAGAAGCCAATCACACCAGTGACTTCTATGTCGTATGTCCCCGAAAAACCTAATGATTTATTATAAGAGGAATATGTTCGGACGGCAGAAAGGGAAGCGTAGATAAAATCAATTTTTGTTCATTCGCCTTTAGCTTTCAACAAGATAAAGGCTATTTCATGGCTGATTCTTGGAGACCCATAGAGAAGATGGAAGGCTAACTTTTGGACACCGGTTCGAAGGTGACATAGACGCCTGAGTCACGGTTATGCTTATCACCTTTGTTATATATTGAATCCCTCTTTAAGGATTGTTATTGTTGTTCTATGTTGAATGATTTGGGTATTGTAAAGATGATCTTAATGCATCCATTGGATTGTTTTATTACGAACCCATTGCTAGAATCTTGAATATAATCCGTAATTATTGTGTTTAAGATTCAATAGTAACCACCAATGACCTTGAATCATTAGGAACAACGTAATGTAGGTAAGATAACCCGAGCTTGTGAGGTTACTGCCTACATTAATCCATTTTTATTTCATAATGCAGATGTCTAATTAAATCTAGAGAGTGTATTCTAAGTTATTCAGTAGTTTGGTTTAATTAACGAGTGTCTCTTAATTAAACATGATTTAAGAGAAAATTGGAGTAATAGAACATATTACTAGTCCACGATTAATGGTCCTAGGAGAGGTGTGAAAGCATTATAACAATGAGATGTGTTTATTCGTGTGTAGGCCGAGCTTGATCCAAGAACTAGATTTTACATATATTGGACACTTTTATCATTTTCGATAGTTTTCGATAAATTACTTAGGTTAGTTTAATTTAATTTTGTTTTTTTATTGCATCAACCCAAAATTCTCCTTTTATTTCCTTTACATCAATTATTTTCATTACAAGAATTAATCGAATATTCCCTGTGGATACGATCCCGACTGACCACAGCTACAAATTTTTAGTGTGCAGAGTTAGGTAAATTTTGCAGTACACTCGACATTCGTTGTCACTTCGATTAACTCTTGACCTATGCCTTGCAACCATTGCTACAGTTTTGAATTTTTCAGATTCTCCTCTGAATGTAATTCTGCGATTAGGTTCACGCTGAATTAAAGCATAACATTCTTCGATATTTAGGATTGACTCATTTCGTAAAATATCTCCACGGACTTCTTCAAAAAGTCATCAAGTCCAACAAGGAATATATAGACTCTCAATCTTTCAATGGATTACCTGTATGTTTCAACATCCTTAGGATCCTTCATAACAACTTTGTCTCGATGATCTGGTCCTTGCAAAATCTCAATGAGTTCACCATAATATTTTGAAAGGGGTCTTCCATTCTTTTTAACTCCAAAGGCTTTCTAGTTTAAAGCAAAAGTTTACATTTCATCACTTCCATCATAAAAAGCATTTGTCAACGTTGTCCATATTACATAAGTAGTAGACAACCAAACGTATCATGATTTCAAGTGACATCGATATCAACAACCATCTCTTAACTTTTTGGTTTTCAACATACCACTTTTCATTTCCCTCTTTAGAATCTTTAAGTGGTGTTGGTTTTTCACAAATATAAGAGAGTTTTCTTTTTCTCTTTTAGCAATGTGCATCTCCATCAATTGCGAGCAAACATCTTAGTTCGATTCAGTAAGACTAATACCTGTATTAAATACTCCTTCAAACTGCACTACAACAGGAATAAGATAATTCCATGAAGATTCAACTTTATCACCCATTTATTTATAAACAAGATTCAAAACTATGATACCAACTTGAAACAAATAGAGAGAATTTTTGTTGTATTTCTCATTCACACAAATAAAAAAATGATGTACAATATTGATCTATATATTATAGAGAAGAATGCTACTAATGGAAACTAACACCTAATTCTATAGCTAAAAATCATGACCATAATTGGCTCCAGTTTTAAAAGAAGAATATTTCCAACTTGTCAAGAATATCAATCAGGCACCAAGAAAAAGGTTATTACAAGAGATGATATAGGGATAAGGTTCTTTAAGTAACATCTTGTTAGGTCTTCCAAGCAAGTTTATGACCTGTTTACACTACCGCTGCACAAAGGAAGAACGATATATGAGTTAGGCTTTGTTCTAAAGGAAAAACGTGTACAATTACAAAGAATGAGTTAAAGAGTTTAATCCCCTAAAAAAATATCCAAATTTCTTTTGTTAACTAGCATTATGCCAATTTGTGAAGAAATTATGTGCATAAGGATTGTTTTTAGAGAATGTTTTTGTTTGTTTTGTTTTGATGCAAGAGGACAGAGAGGTATCTGTAGGAAGAAAAAATTAATTTCTACTGCTTGTTTAAGATGAATATTGTCATATTACATCAGTAAAAATAATTTTTGATCTGATTTATATAAATTTTAAAAAAGTAATAAATTAAAATTTTTAAAAAAATTAAGCACCAGTTAATTTAGGAGTTGTTTCTTTCTGTTTTTTTCTCTGTTTTTTGTTGTCGTTTTTGTAAAAAGAAAAACAGGTAAGTAAAACGTGTTTGGCTTATTCTGTTGCGATTTTTTATTTCTGAAAATAAAAAAACCACAAAAGTTTTACAGAAATAAAAAAACATCGTTTCTCTGAATTTTGACAACATGTTTTTTTTCTACAAAAAACCAACATAACCCTGGTTTCTATCGCGAAATAATAATAGTAATAATAATAATAATAAATTTTATAATAATAATTAATAATTAATAATAATAATAAGATAATTAATTTGGTATAATA
>JANIJH010000005.1:47941963-47956299 GCA_024520975.1 Erythroxylum areolatum
AATTGTCTCTAGCATGATGAAGATTATTTCCTTCTTGATTTCACCATGATTTATGTCTTGCCCATTTAAGATTGATGCAGTCTTGATTTATTTCAATCTAAATCACCCGAAATAATTTCTTAACCAATTCTATACATTTTATTATTATCAAAACATAAGTGAAATTTAATTTGTCAACCACCATTGGTCCAACAAAAGCATGATTGTGCATCCTTTCTTTGTGTCGAATCTTGCTTTTATGTCATGTTTTTGTTCAAAATTTTCTCCCTTAAGTTCTCAAAGGAAATTATACTTTGTAAACACACTTGGAGAGAATTAAGTACCAAATATACAACAGAGCATAAATATCAAGTAAAATACATCAAATATGGGTGTAAAAATATAATCAAATATGCATATATCAAATACATAGAATTTCTTGATTTTACCTACATACAAATCGGTTCCAACGGCTATTTAAGAGTGATAAAATGCTTAAAGTGGTGACATGTGTTGCTATCTTACAAAGCCGTCATAGCTACGACACACTTTTTTCTATTAGGTAATAGTACGTTCTTCGATGTCATTTATATCATCTTAGTCTTTTCTCCTTCTTCCTTTCTTTGTATCGTTCTTCAGTGTTTCTACTATTCATTAATTAATTATCATAACATCCCCTTCCCTTTTAAAAGCTACCTTGTATATTAAATTGATCTCTCAATATATCCTTTTTAAGTCAAAAATTGTTTCCCATGTAGCACTATCTTTAGTCTCTCCTTGTCATTGCACCAAAACTGATGCTACTACATGATTTTGTCATTTAACTATCCTTCTTCCCCATATAAATTTTGGTATTCTTTTTGAGTTGAGTAAAATTTCCAGTAATTATGACAATTGTGGGGTTTTCTCAGAAATGAATTTCTTTAATTGCGATATATGGAAGGTGTGATGAATGTTTGAATACTTGGGAAGCTCCAATGTGTAAGCCACCTTATTAACCTTTTCTATGATTATAAAAGGACCGTAAAACAATGGGGCGAGTTTCTGATTAACTCTTCTCTGCAAAGAATGCTGCCGGTATGGTTGGAGTTTAACAAACCCCCACTGATCAACTTCGAACTCATTCTCTATTCTCTTTTTATCTGCAAATTGCTTCATTCTCTAGTGTGCTCTATTCAGGTAAAATTTCACTATTTGAAGTGTCATTTCCCTCTCCTTTCCCTCTTCTGTAGTGCTTGGTCGATTATAACATTATAAGAGTCTTTTGCTAGATAGGCTATGTAAAGAGGTGAAGGACACCTATATAAAATCTCAAATGGTGTTATGTTAATTGTGGTGTGGTGATTGGTATTGTATCACCATTCCATCATTGATAACTAACATGTCCATTTATGTGGAGCATCACTACAAAAGCATCTTAGATATGTTTCTAGGATCTTATTAATTTCTTCAGTTTGGCGGTCTGTTTGAGGATGATACAAAGTAGAGTATCTCAAACTACTCCTTGCAATCTGAATGTTTCTTACCATAATGAACATAAGAACAAAGGTTTGTGATCACTTACTATACTCTAAAGCATACCATGAAGTTTGAATACATGATCCATGATGGTTTATGCTACATCTTGGGTGGTATGTGGGTGTCCCAGTGCTATGAAATGAGAGTATTTACTCAATCTATCTACCAACATATAAATACAAGATTTCCCTTTTGAAATTGATAACCCCGGTAGTACGTCGCAACACTACATAAAATAACTAGACCTAAAACTATAGCTAGTGATGAGTCTAGGTCCATCCCATAGAGAGTGTGTGTAAAGCTTTTATAATGAAAATAATCTGTATTTAGGTTATAAGGGGTTTTAGTTTAGTTTCAAATAAGAAAATAAAATGAAACTAAATAATGAAAAAATTAAAGAAAACATTCAAAAATGATGAAAAGTGATGAATATATTAGGGACTCAGTCATCGGTTCAATCTCGAACTACACATAATTAAACATCATTGAATTGTTATTCTTATACCTCTCCTAGAAACTATTAATTGTAGGTTAATAACAAGCTTTGTTGACCTTGGTTTTCCCTTAAGTAGTGTTCAATTAAAACAAGCTCTTTACCGAACTTAGTTATCAAGTAATCTAGTATAAGCTCTGTAGATTTAATTAGATAGTTGTATTATGAGTTAGGAAAATAGTTTAATCAAGGTAACAACCACATAACTTGGGTTATTTAACCCAGGTTATGTTATCCCTAATGATTTGAAATCAATTAGAACAGAACAATTAAGGATTGTATCTTTAATGATTCGATACCATTAGTAGCTATAATGAATCTCAACATAACAATAACGAATTTTATTGTAGATTCTAGCAATAAGTTTGTAATAAAATAATCCAGTGAATGCATTAAGATTTTCTTTACATAATACCCAAAAAATAAACCTAGGATAACATAATCAATCCGTAAGGGAGAAAGAATAACAAAGATAATGAAAGATATGTTTAACCGTGTTCTTCAATATCGATATCACATCTAAACTGACATCGGGAAGTTTGACTCTCCATGGCCTTCATGGTTCTCCAAAATAGCAAGCTTTTTGTCATTCTCGATACCCAAAAACCCTTAAAACGGTTCATACTCTTTATGCCGTCAACATGTTATATTTATAGTGAAAAATTAGGTTTCGGTGCCAGGTTATAAAAGTCACAACTGTGTATGTTAAGTCATGGGCGTGCATGTTGATTCATGGGTGTGACAACAGATGTCTCACGGCCATGATAATTTATGCATTGCTGTAAGCCTTTTTTCTATGTTCTTCATTTTGATGTTTTCTTCATGTAATGTTATCTTCCTTGACATTTTCTTATCTTCTCTTGCTCTAATCCGTCTCCTTCTTATTCCATAAAGACAATTGAATGTGAATCATAAGAAGATGTCTCAAAGAGTGTGCTTTCAACTCAGTTTATCCATTATGCTTCTAGATTGTACCTAAAACTAAATATGAACTAAAGTGAATGTATTAAGCATTTGAAAGAATTAATCACTAAGTGTAATGGATTAAATGTATTAATAATTAAGCACATATCAATAAGTCCGGCACTATCATGCATGGCTATGCATGATCATGGAATAAAGAGCAGCAGATTGGAAGTCTCTGGCACAATCATGCAAAGTGTTTTCTAGGATGCAATCCTTTCATACTTTTAATATTTAGGGCTATTTTTAGAAGATATACATGCAAAAAATGTAGAAAAAGTCTATAAGACTCAAGAGTATATTTTTAGTTATCTATATGATTGCTTCGAATCCAATTACATAGTTAGAAAGAGTTTTTATATATTAAGAGATCATAATTCATTTTTTATCAATTTTAATTGGAATTACTTGATTAGATCTTGAGGGTGGGTAATCATAACAATAGGATATCTATAATTAAGTATGATTAAATCAAGAAGGTAAAGGGAAAACATATAAGGATAGAAGTAATTCCTAGCTTTCATTATTAATTAACCAATCAATTTTACTACTACCTAGTTCATAATTTGTTCAAATTTTATTTATTAAGTATTTGCTTTTAGTTTAATTCTTAATTAATCATCTTATTGTTTACCTTAACAAAGTTTAAAAGAATTATTGGGTGAATGTACGATTCTCGTGGGATGATACTTTTTATACTATAAGTTATGATCTATATACTTGTAGTTAAGAAAGTCTTTCTATTTAAAACTATCAATAGCATACAACTCCATCTAATTATGATAGATCTATTCAAACAAAATGAATTTTCAATCTTAATCATATGAAATAAAATGTTGAACTAATATCTTGGACATATTAGTTCAAGAATATGAACACAAAATTTGTAAAACCCCAAATCTTTCCTTTTATTGAATATAAATTTTTATGTTCGGTGAATTTGTTCTAGGGAGGTTTAAATTGTTAAATATGGTTTCAATAGAAATGCTAACACTCACTGAGTTAGTTTAGCTCACACTCTACTTTATGTTTTCAAAATAAATCCTCCCAAGTGAACGCTCAAGGGTTTCAGTAGCAGGGACTCCACCTCTTGAGTAGATTGCTTCGTCACATGGTGTTGTGTAGGCATTTTTGCCTTGTGAATATTTTTGGGAAATATTACATATCTTTGAACATGTTTTGGAATGTACATTTGTGAAAAGAATGGATGTATGTAAAGGTTTTTTAATGAAATGCATTAATATTTTTTAGTTTTTTTTAAGTTTATCAAAGTGATTGTTGAGATTGCTTTTGAGTGAACTTGAAGTCCAAAATTTGTAATAGAGATTTTGAAGTGATTATAGAACTGTTTTAAACTTTTACAGGGATTTTGAAAATTTTAACGATGTCAAAATACAGTCATTGTGTTTCTAAAATTTTTAATAAAATGGTTTTTTAAAAATCCACTTCTTATATCTTTTTATGGTGTATTAAAGCATTTTGATAAAAAGGGCAATAGGCTTAGCTTCATGAGAACTTTCCAGTTAGATCAGATATCGATTATAGGGCTACCGTGGGATGCTGAGTAGCCACCTAGTTGTTTCAGGAAAGAGGCATGTCAATACTGATATCAGAGTCTGCCTTTTAAAAATTAGGTTGCCTCTTTTTTGGTTTAATGTTTTTATGCTATTTTAAAAATGAATTGACTAATAGAATGTTATGATTTACATGTATATGGTTTCATCAATAGAAAGTTTAACACATTTGCATTTTTGTCGAATAAACATCACGATGCACAGATGAAGTTGTGGACGTCTCGAGAGAACCATTCCAAGAGCTCCAGCACCTAAGACACCTCCAACAAGGGAGGATGAACATATGCTAGACTTAGCGAATGCTCTATGAACAAGCCACATTTCGAATTGTCAAGTCTAGTAGAATCGGTTGGGGTGAATTTTAATGTAGAATAGATGACTTAGATAATATGGTAGCCACACAAAAATGGGGAAGCTTCAGGATGTATGATTAAGCGCATCTGTAAATTGGGCACGAGGACTTTTGATGGAAGTGGAGATCCTGAGAGAGCAGTTATATGGTTAGACCGAGTTACGAAGATATATAGAATTATGGGAAGCACAAATGAGCAGAGAGTTGTGTTTCCCACCTTCCTCCTTGAGGATAAGGTGAAGGATTAGTGGGAGGCCATTGAGAGATGACATCCGAATGGGGTATCTTGGGCAAAATTTTAGAGAGAGCTCACAGATAGATTCTACCCATAGATTTATAAAGATGCAAAGGTAAAGGAGTTCTTCCGTCTAGAGCAGGATTTGACTTTAATCATGGATTATGAGAAGAGATTTTTGGAACTTGTTAGAAGTATTTAGTTTATCGCTGATAGTGGAGAGCAAAAGTGCAAGAGATTTGCTGCAGGCTTGAACCTTAGATAACAGATCCATCTTTCTTTGGCTTTATAGACATACTACAGGGAATTAGTTGAAGCTACAATAAAAGTGGAGAGAAATGCAATAATAATCACTTAGAGTTCAAGATCAGAACTGAAATGTAGCGTACTAGCCAGTTCATCCCAAGGTTCAGCCAAGAAAAATAAGTCAAGATGGATGGGTGGCAAAAGGTTTAGTAGAGGATGATAATCCAATTAGGGATCTTTTAGGTCACTCACTAACCTAGAGACTCCCGCGAAACTAAAACCCCAGTTTCAAAATGTACAACTTATGGAAAAAGACATATGGGTGAGTGTCGGGTGAATATGACAGGTTGCTTCCACTGTGGTCAAAAGGGCCACTTTATTAGAGATTGTCTGCAGTTAGTCATCGCAGAGAATTCGGTGGCTAGATCTTCAACACCTCCACAAGTTAAAGGGGAGCAAAGGCTCAGGGGGTAGGGGAGCAGCCCCTACAGGACAGGTAGGTAGACCTCTAGGCTTGAGTTTTTGCAGTCACTCAGTAGGAGGCCAATGCCATACCATATATACTTAACAATATGACTTCTGTATTTGATATGCTTTAGTAGATCTTGGTATTACACATTCTTTGATGATTATGAATTTTTTTGCAAAATTAAATGTTGAGCCTCAATTATTAAATGTTAGGATAGTAGTTTTTATCCTAGCTGGAAACTCACTCTTCACTAAAAGAGTGTTTGTAGATAGTAGAATATTGGTAGAGGGTGAGGAGTTTTCGATAAGCCTGATCATGTTGGATATCTAAGATTTTGATGTCATTCCCAGAATGGTTTGGTTATCCACACATCAAATGGTGGTGAGTTTTTTTCAAAAAGGAGGTTAGACTAAGTCGATTAGGAAAATCAGAGGTGATATTTTGTGGGATACGGAAAGTTCTTCCCACTACTATAACGACCACCATGGTAGCTAGTAGAATGTTCCATAAAGGATGTTAGGGATATCTAGCTTACATGATTGAACAAGGTAATGATGAGGTTCAATTAGGAGATATTTTTATGGTCAGAGAGTTCCCCAACATATTTTTGAAGGATCTTCCAATATTACCCCAGATAGGCTAATAGAGTTTGAGGTAGATTTACCTTCAAAAACCCAACCGATTTCAATTAATCCATATAAAATGGCTCTAGCAGAGTTAAAGGAATTGAAAGTGCAAATGTAGGAGTTATTAGATAAGGGTTTTGTGAGACCTAGCACTTCTCTATAGGGGGCTTCGGTTCTATTTATTAAAAAGAAAGATGAGAGTTTAAGGTTGTGCATTGACTATAGATAGCTGAACAGAGTGATAGTTCTTAACAAATATAAACTCCTGAGGATCCAAGGTGTATTTGAAGATTGATCTAAAATCAGGTTATTATCAATTGAGAGTCCGCAGCGAGGATATTCCAAGAACTATCTTCAGGACTAGGTATGGGCATTATGAATTCTTAGTTATGCCCTTTGGATTAATGAATGACTTAGCTGCATTTATGGATTTGATGAATAAGGTGTTTCGAGAGTATCTAGATAACTTTATGATCATTTTTATTGATGACATATTGGTGTACTCAGGCAGTCATGAGGAGCATGTAGAACACCTTTGTATAGTATTACAATCCCTGACATACGCTTAATTGATTGTATAATTATTCCATAACACTTAGCAATTAATGATATGGAATTGCTTAAGATACTCACATTAACTCATATGTGGTTTTAGGCATAATTCAGAAGTAAAAGAGTTAAAATGAGTCGAAAGCATTATAGTTGGTTCGTTTTTCGAAGATACATATCCACGTGCCTTCATGGAACAAGAATGAGGAGGATTAAAACAAAGAGAAGATAAGAAATTACTAAGAAAGATGAAGATAGATGTTGCAAACATCAATTAGAAAAGGGTTGGGACATTAGACAGCAACCGAAGGGGATGTTGGAGAGCAATCTCATCATCATATTTGTCATCTTTAGTTTTGGAAAGACACATATCCCAAACATTTAAATCTAGCTTTTATTATAAGAGAAACGTTGTGTGATGACAATAATGAGGAGAACCTAGACAGCTACACATTTGTGAGGGCTGAAGCAAAGGATTGGGATGATTGTGCATAGGTGTGAGTTATTCCTCATGCCTATAAAACGTGAATTTTATGGAAAATAAAGAAGAAGTAGAAGGTGGCTACCAGAGAGAACTGAAACCTCCTCTTACTCCATTGTGTGATAGCTGCATTTGAAGTGGGCAATTGGAAATGCCAAAATACAACATCCAAGAAGTTGCTAGGAGGAGCTAAATGGTAGCATAGTAAGAACAAAATGCATATAGAGGAAAGCAATGTAGCAGGTGGATAGAAAAGGAGCAAAATGGTAGCGCAGATTAGAAGTAAGGAGGACCAAAACATAATAACCAAGAGAACACACATGTAGCTGGGATGAAGGAAACAACAACACACAGCCAAAAAAGGAAAGCAGCAAAACAACATCGCAAACATTAGGCCAAAACACAGATATAAATGAAAAATAATAAAACGCATAAGTAGTAGAGATGTAAAAAAAATGAGGATTTATATGTTGGTTTTAAAAAGAAGAATAGTCCAGCGGTTTTTAGCTGTGGGGTTAAAGCAATTTTATCTTGGAAGCTCTTAGTTTTAATGGAGAGAAGGGGCAAAGCTCTCAACTGTGAGAGACCCATGGAGGGATAGCTTTCTTGAGGCCAGTTCAGAGGTGACATCGACGTCGATGACCCAGTTAAGTGTATTTCTCTTTGTATTTGTTATTTTCTTTCTCTGTTTAGAAATTGATTGCATTATCCGATGTGTATGGATTTGGGTAATATAAAAAGATGATTTTAATGTGTTCATTAGATTGTTTTTATTACAAACCCATTACTAGAATATTCAATGTAATTCATAATTTTTATGTTGAAATTCATTGTAGCGACTAATGGTTCGTAATGATTAGGGATAATATAACCTAAGTTACATAATGCATTGTATGTGGTTATTGCCTTGATTAATCAGTTTTTCTAATTGAATCTAGAGATCGTATCGTAGGTTATTCGATAGTTAGGTTTAATTAACAATCGTATCTTAATTAAACAATATCTAAGGGAAAACTCAAGTTAATAAATTAATCTATGATTAATAGTTTCTAGGAGATGTTTAAGAATAACAAATCATTGAAATATGTTTAATTGGGTGTGGGTCGAGATTGAATCAAAGAATCGAGTCCCTAAAGAATCCACTACTTTCATCATTTTCGCATGTTTTCTTTATTTTGTTTTCATTAGGTTAGTTTTATTTTATTTTCTTATTTTAAACCAAATACAAAGCAAAATCCTATTTCTGAATTCTAAATCATTCTTTTTGATTCGAGCGAAATAAATAGGATTTTTTTCGAAATGAAATAAGGAATAAACAAACCATGGATAAATCCAAGCGACTTTTTCTGAAGTCCAAGTGATCTTTTTGCAGGCAACCCCCAAACCTAAATACCAATTAATTTCATTTCGAAGGTTAATCGAACACTCTCTGAGGGATTGACCTAGATTTACCACCGCTATAGTAGTAGTCTAGTTTATTTTATGTAGTGTCATAACACGCTACCAATTCCTACGAGAGCACCAATTATACCGTTAAGTTCAATAAGTGCTAGTTTTGGCTAGACAAAGTTGCTTTTTTGAGTTATGTAATCTCAGTTGAGGGACTTAGTATGGATCCCTAAAAGATTGAAGCTATTACTAATTAGAGGCCTCCCACCACTGTGACGAAACTCACCTTGGATTGGAAAGCTATTATAGGAAATTCATTGAAGGATTTTTTATAATGGTAACCTTACTGACCAAGTTGATGTGAAAGGAGGAGAAGTTTGAGTGGTCAGATGCCTGTTAACAAAGTTTTGATGAATTGAAAGAAAGGCTGACAACAAATCTTGTACTCACATTACCAACAGGAACTGATAGATTTATAATGTCTAGTGATGCCTCAGACGGGGGTTAGGGTATGTACTCATGTAGAATGATAAGGTTGTAGCCTATAAACGGAACCACCCCACCACAATCTAGAGTTAGCAGTAGTGGTTTTTGCATTGAGAATTTGGAGGCATTACTAGTATGGTATTCACTATAAGATTATCCCAGATCACAAAAGTCTAAAATATTTGTTCACTAGGAAGGAACTAACCATGAGGCAAAGGAGGTGGTTTGAGTTAATAAAAGATTATGATTGTATAATAGAGTACCACCCCAGAAAAGCCAATATAGTGGCTAATGCCTTAAGTAGGAGACCTATCAGTTTAATAGCACAACTGAAGATGATATATCTTCGTTCTAGTGAAAATAAGGTCTTTAGGAGTGAGATTAGATATGATAGACTCCGAGGCGTTAATTGCTACCTCTCATGTTCATCCCATTTTGGTGGATCAGATTAGAGAGGGATATAAACAAGATCCGCAGTTGATGAAGTTGAAGATTGAAGTTGAGACAGGGCAGAGAATAGATCTTATAGTTAAACAAGATGGTACAATGATGAGGGGACAATGATTATGTGTAGTAGATATAGGAGAATTAAAGAAAGTGATCTTAGAGGATGCTCACTCCTCAGCTTATGCTATGCATCCAAATAGCACAAAAATATACCACAATCTCAAAGTAAGTGGAGAGGGATGAAGAAGGAAATAACATAATTCGCTTCTAAGTGTCTAACCTGTCAATAGGTAAAACATAACATCGAAAGCTTGCAAGATTAATGCAGCCCTTTCTTATCCTAGAATGCAAGTGGGAGAAGATTACTTTGGACTTTGTAGTAGGATTTCCACAAAGTTAGTGGGGGCACGATGCTATATGGGTGATAGTGAATAGGTTCACAAAGTCTATACATTTCCTTCCAATAAAAAATGATTATCCCTTAAACAGATAGCCCAGCTTTATGTGGATGAGAGAGTGAGACACCATAGTATGCTAATTTCTATTATCTCTGACCATGACCCTAGGTTTACATCAAGATTTTGGCCTAACCTATAGAAGGGCTTAAGTACGTGCTTAAAGTTTAATAATACCTTTCACCTTCATACGGATGGATAGTCAGGGAGGACTATCTAGAAACTTAAAGATATGCTTAGGTCCTGTGTTATGGAGTTTACGGGGAGTTAGGATACGCACCTACCACTAATAGAGTTTGTGTACAATAATAATTATCAGGCTAGTATTGACACGATCCCTTATGAGGCACTTCAGAACTTTAATATGTTAGGATGAGGTAGGTGATAGGAAATTAATAGGTCATAAACTTGTACAGGTGACCATAGATAAATTTCATGTTATTAAGGACAAATTAAAGATAGCCTAGGATATGTAGAAAAGCTATACAAATAATTGTCATAAGGACCTTGAATTTGAAATTGGAGATAAAACATTTCTCAAGATTTCCCTTTAGAAAGGTATCCTTAGATTTGAGAAGTAGGTAAGCTAAGACCGCAATACATAGGACTATATGAGATCATAGTAAGAATTGGTAGCGTATTGATTGAAGCTACTAGATGAGCTCACGAGGATTCACAACATCTTCCATTTATTCATGCTTTGCATAATACTTAGCAGACCCTTCGCATGTAATCACAACACAACAGGTGAACCTAAAGGAAGATTTGAATTTCGAGGAGGAACCAATATAGATCCTTAACCACAGAGAATAAGTTATGTGTAATAAGATCATTCCTTTGGTTAAGATACTGTGGAGGAATCATGTGATAGAGGAACCTATATGAGAGCCTGAGCAACAGATGCATATTTTTATTTTAATCCTGTATGCTTAGTTAAATTTCAAGGAAGAAATTTGTATAAGGAGGTAATTGTAAAACCCCGAACCTTTCCTTTCATTGAATCTAAATTTTTATTTTCAATGAATTTGTTTTAGGGAGGTTTAAATTGTTAAATATGGTTTGAATAGAAATGTTCACCCTCACTAAGCTAGTTTAGCTCACACTTTACTTTCTATTTTCAAAATAAAACCTCTCAGGCGCACACTTAGTGGCTTCAATAGTAAGGACTTCACCACTCAAGTAGTTTGCTTTGTCATGTGTTGTTATGTAGGCATTTTTGCCTTGTGAATATTTTTGGGAAATATTGCATATCTTTGAACATGTTTTAGAATGTACATTATGTAAAGAATGGATGCATGTAAATTTTTTTAAATGAAATGCATATGTATGTTTTAGTTTTTTCAAAGTTTATAAAAGTGATTGTTAAGATTACTTTTGAGTGGACTTGAAGTCCAAAATTTGTAGTGGAGATTTTGATCTGATTATAGAAGTGTTCAAAACTTTTATAAGGATTTTGAAAATTTTGGGGATGTCAAAATACGGTCGTTGTGTTACCAAAATTTTTAATAAAAAATTAAAAAAACTCCACTACTTATATCCTTTTATGTTGAATTAAAGCTTTTCGATAAAAGGGCAATAGGCTTAGCTCCACGGGAACTTTCCAGTCAGATAAGATATCGACTGGAGGACCACCTTCGGGTAGGTCATCTAATCGTTTCAGGATAGGGGCCTATCATAATTGAATCATAATAAATCAATCAATTAAATTATATTGAATAAAAGACTATATCACTCTATCCATTCGATTTAGGGTTCATCACACCTAAGAACTAAACAAATTAGTTACTAAACATAGAAAAAAATTAAACATTAAGTATTTAGAAGGATAATTAGAAATAAAAGAATCCATAATCTATATATCCACTTTATCTCTAATAAAATCTCTTTGAAACTTAGATGAAAGGCTGGTCTCTATTGGATCTCTTAAAGTAATCTTCATATTTTCCTCGTGTTAGGTTTAAACCTACTTCTTCTACCCTTTATCTGGCGTCTAATCTAACTCCAATTGCTTCCCCCTTTTTTTCTAGCCTTCATAATTTCCTTTTAAAGTCAGAAACTAGGGTTTTTGGAATATATACAGTCACTTACATGACTATTTATTTCAAAATCCCCTCTAAATCATGTCTTTATGCAATTATAAAAACTTACACAGGCTATGTATACAAACATGTATGTCAAACAAAATCTTACATGATTCATGTACACGGCTGTGTATCTCCAAAGTTGCTTTAAGTCTTCCATTTTATTCCTCAGTTTTATCCAAATTCTTCTCCTTTTGGTCTATAAGGGCAGTAATTACCTAAAAATACACTTGAAGCAAAATAAGTACAAAAATACCATAAAACTCTCAAATAACAAGCAAAACACACTAAATATGGTTATAAAATATAGTTAATTAATCGTTTATCAAATATACTCGCACTTAAACTTTTACCTATCCTCAAGCAAATCATAATTGAAATCATCAAATTTACAAACATCCATCCCTTATTAACCTCAACTTATCCATCCATACCCTAAATCATCATGTCATATTAATCAAATTAACATATAATTAGTGTTGGACCTCGAACTTTTCTTGGAAATTAGAAATATGAAATGATAAATTATTGGTGATTATTCATGTGTAAAGAAAAGAAGAATTTTTGAATTTGAAATGAAGTAGAAAAGGTAGTTAGGACAAGATGAGTTGTATGTGAAATATTGGAAGTTATAAGTTGAAACATGTTTATAGAGTATGCTTCAGTGTTTTAACTATAACTTTTTCTCTAGTTATCCAAATGAGATGACATTTGATTTGGAGTAAACTGGAGAGATAGGGCTACAAATTTTTTGATGAAATTGAGTTCTAATTCAGTCTCTAAGAATATCAATTTTTATATGGAAGTTGAGCATAGAATATTGTTTTAGTATAAGAACAGTTTGGAAATGTTTGAGGTATAACTTTTAGATTATGGAACCAAATTGAATAATTTTGATGTCATTAGAAAATTGAGACAATGAGGAACATTTTTTCTAGAAGGAAGTGTTATCAAATTCCTTCAATTACCTGATCAGAAAAGGCCTTGATTTTTGGAAGAAGTTAGGCAATGACTTAAATAAATTTTGAGGTCTTAATAGAGTATTTTTGTGGAGTTAATTAGCATGTTAATGTGAGTAAGGTTTTATGACATGGGTTAATTGAATTATAGTATTAAGGTGGCAAGATTTCATGAGGGGCAAAATTGGCAAGTCACTTAAGCATTTAAGTTACAAGGCATATAAGGAAGGGTAGAAGGGTTTTTGTACACCCATTAGACCAACCTATCTGACTTCTAACCCTCCTATCTTTTGACTCCGAGCTCCAATTTTGACAAGCTTGGTATCGATGGAAAGATAAAAGAAAAATCTATATTTTTCAAGCAGGACTTAAAGGCAAGCTCGGTCACTAAAGGGATCAAAAGTTTACTTCAAGACCGATCGACTAGCCCCTCATAAACAGTACCAAAACTTACAAACACCATAACTTTTGACCCAGAACTCCAAATTTAACAAATTTGGTGTCTATGGAAAGGTAAAAGAACGCTCTACCACTTCCATGAAGATCACTGACCCAACTTCCAACTCTATAAGGGTCAAAAATTGCCTCAAAGTTCTGTCTGTGATCTGCCATTTAGACAGCACCTGCACACAACTCTAGCAACTCACATCTTTCGATTAACACATCCAAAAATAGCTCATAATACATCATAGGAAAGCTCTACAGCTCGCCTAACACCCTCAGAAGTCTAAATGATCCCATTCGACCTATATCAACCCAAAATTTGGCTGGATGCACAACATGCCCAAAATTGACCACATGAGCACATCAGCCTAGATTTTCAGCACCTACACCCAACTTCAACAGCTCATATACCTTTACAACTTTCCAGCAAGCTCTCTCAAAGCAAAAATCCCAACAACAACTCAACAATTAAAAAGACTCATACACATACCTTTGAAGGTCATACACAGATCACAAATCAACACAAACACATGAAGATGAGATTACTAGAGTTCTCATTCTCTTTTCCAATCATAAAAGAGTTCAAGCAT
>JANIJH010000005.1:47957117-47972760 GCA_024520975.1 Erythroxylum areolatum
AAGAAAGTTGGAATTTAAAGGGTTATAAAATGATGTTGCATAGAGGAAGTAAAAATGGGACAATTTTAAAGTTTTCATGAGGGTAAGAATTGTGTTCTGACTTCAGGAGGAAAACTGTATTGATATAGGTAGAACTAGACCAAGTTATCTTCAGGAAAGTTGTAGCTTATCCTCTTAGCTTTCCAACGATATAAAAATTGTAATTTTTTGATATTGGAGTAGAAAGTTATGATCATTACAAGTTGTGATGCCGCATAGGATGCGTGTATAGGACAGCTATGGAGAATGATGTAAAATTGTGGTTTTGATCAATCAAATGGGTTGAGAATTGAGAGTTTAATGAGATAAATTTGGTGTTTGAATTGATATGAAGTGATTTGGCATTAGAAGAGCTAGTTTTGGTAAGATTATGAGTGAATATGAGGTTATATAGGATGTTGGAAGCATTAGAGAGGCATTGGAGGAGTTTGGGGAACCCTAATGTCCGTTAAATATGAGGTTTTTTAGGATGTTGGAAGCATTGGAGAAGCATTAGAGGAGTTTGGGGAATCCTAATGTCCATTAAACAGACCTTCTTGGGTGAAAAAGGACCACCTGCCTCACCAATGTCCATTAAACGGACCTTCTCGGGTAAAAAATGGTTCCAAGCCAATCTATGTCCGTTAAACGGACATTTACAGGACAGCTTCAGTAAATTATAAATTTTGACCTTCTAAATGGCAAAATCTCACTTTGTGTCTTCACAAAAGTTATATATCTAGAAGTCTACTTTTAAATAGTCCAAGAACAAACTCAATCCGACATATGTAGCAAAAGTTATGGCAATTGTTCCAAGACAGGTACAAAATGATTAAGGACATAAACATGTTGGATTCTTTTGGCCATAACTTCATCTTCTGACCTTCGAATGAAGTGATTCTTGAAGCGATAGATTCCTAAGAAATTTTTCTACCTCTCTATAAACATTGGTGGCTTTTGGGTTTGGTAAGAAAAAGATTTATGGTCAGAAAATGAGGAAATTGATTAGAAGAGTATGAATTGGTGCTTTACCAAACATACTTTGAGTTTTTAGGCATATCTTGAGCGTTAGAGCTCCGAATAAGATGATTATTGTTTCAAAGTAAACTAGATACATGGAGATAAAATTTTCATGGAAAAATTCAAGTGGTTATTTGGGTATTTGATTGGTTTGGGCTCGCCCTTGTGGTTTGAGATATTATGAGAATGATGACTAAAGAGGGTTCATTGAAAAAAAAACCTACAATAAGACCCGCTCCCACTTTATGACTTCAGAAACTAGTGCCCAACATGTGTGGTATTAGAACATAAAGATGAATTGATGATGGTTAAGGGAATTCCATTGGATTAAGCTTACGTTTCATGACTCCGAATGTTGAGCTCCGAAAACGGGGTCCAATGGTTTGTGATATCAGAGCAAAAGTTAGGTTCCAGAAGTGGTGCCCAACAATTAGATTCAAGTCATTCTAGAACCAACCTTTATAATTCAATCACATAAATGATCTTTTTGAAATCAAAAGCACAAATTTTCAAACCCTCACCAAGGATTCACTTAATGCACTAAAGTGCTTAGGGTGGAAGGTGTAGGAACACTCAAATCAACACATAGAAGGGTTATTAACCATAAGCTTGTAATAAAATCATACCTCCACATTTTATAAGTAAAGTAAAAACAAAAATCAAAAGGTCTTGTTATAAGATTTTAACAAGGCTTAGGTAAAGGTATGATAGGGATAATAATATTGATGAAAATTTATTTAAACAAAATTACATGAAACTTAAATCTTCACAATATAGGTCTTTCACCCATAATTCCATTGGTTCAATAACTCCAACACTTTTTTGTTCACTATGCTCGCAACATAAATTATTATTTTTGGAAAAAATTTCAAGCAAATTTTGAGAGAATATGAAATTATAACAATAAACATTTGAGAAGAAACATGTTAACATTCAACATATACCAACAATCAAAGAAATATTAGACTTTTTAAAACATTTTGAATATAATCCAAATTTTACGACAAAAATAAAAACAATAATAATAATAACCTAGTTAAAATTCTGCTGACAATCAGAGTTTAGAGAGATTTAGTAATATGCAGTCTTACTCTTATCTAGTAGAGAAACTGTGTCCAAATAATCTAAGTTTCAAGCAATCAAGTAAATGTAAGTCCTTCAAGGTTCAAAAATAATAAAAAGACTTAAAAAAAACTAAGGTAAAAGCTATTAGTGTGAGTATAATCAATGAAAAGGTAAGTCTCAAAAGTAGTTAATCACAAGAGATAAAAAATGGTAAAATAACAACAACAAAAATAAGCTAAAATAAAGAATTAAATTTAAATATTTTTATCATTTCGATGCTTCTAACTTACCATCAGTGTTACTTATTAGAAGGACGAGCAAACCTCAAGATGTCCGCTAGTGATACGAGATAAAATTGCTCGGACACCAAAACTCCGATCTCTTGGCTACCTCAAATTTTCCGCTTCATCACAAACCTTCAATTGCACCACATACTTCGCCATTCACGTTGCAAGCTAAAACAAATGGACAGATTTCGCAAAATACATGTCTTGTCAAGATAAGTTCTCGAAACCTGAAAGTGCTTACTAAAAGACAACAGATCTTTGACAAGCGATAGAATTAGAAAGCAAAACTTCCTAGAATAAAGCAACCCATAGCTCATAAAAGATGGACTTATGGTCAATAAGAAGATATATGTTTTGTCTTAGGACTGCAAATTTAAAAAGCAATCCCAAATTTTGATGGTCAACACTTAGGTAGCAAATGATATATATAGAAATATGTTTAAGAAGCAAAGTCCAACACCACATAAAGAGTTTCAAATATTACATAAAATAGTATGTTTACTTGCTAGTATATTACGTAGCCTTCCATTTCCCTCGTCTCTGGTTTACCGCAGCAATAACTGGAAGTAGTTGTCACCACAAAAGGCCCTCATCAGCTTCATGCCACATTTAGATCCTTGGCATTGGCTTTTCTTCATCAGATAATTACTTAACTAGTCTAACTAAAGCTGAAGCCGCTGCCCTTAGATTCTACTGCACTGCCCACTTCCATCATGCTAACCATAGTTTCCTCACCAATGTCAACGTGGTCTACCACCTGCACCTTGAATCCCCTTTCTACCAATTTACCAACAAAGTCTTCAAACCCAGTTGTAGCCTCCTCAAAAATCTACCCTTTGTCGCTCTTATCCCAAGCCCCTCCCCTTTTCTCAGTCCGCAAGTATAACACAGCGCCCACCGTTTTCTCCTCCTTAAAAGCTTCTTCTTCAGGTTAATCTCATAAGTTCCCTTTGAATTCCTGCATTTGGTTCTTGGTTTCCTACATTTTGCCTTTCATGCATGGAAATGCCTCTGATCCATTTTTTTTAGTTTTTATGTTTATTTTCGAGTGAACCTGCAGAGGAAGTTGGTTATCGCGTTGTTACATATGACTGGGTATTATACGATGAGCAAAGTGTGATCTATTAATTCTCTTCGTTTTAAACTCTTGAAGATGGTCGTATAGCAATTCTAAATGTTGCGCCTCACAGTCATTTGATGGAATGCCTTCTTTTAATAGAGAAACTGTGATTACCATTCTAATATGCTGTGAAATAGAAGAGTGCTATAAAATTGGTGGTAAATTATGGGATTAAAGAATCCCAAACTTGAGATACTTGAAATTGTAAATGTCACAGTTGTTCTTCATATGGAGAGGTTTGCATATTCAGATAGGTCTTTGTTGAGCAGTATGGTCATAATGTTTACGGTTATAAGATGCAAAGATCTTGTTTATGTATACTCAGTTGTTTACAACTTTGTTTTTTGAAAAATGAAAAATGAAATTAATAAATAGGAGGCAAGAGTTTTACAAAAGAGTTGCTAGGTTGGAGATGTCTCAATCGCAACGGGAAATTACAGGAGTTAACTTGTATCAAGTGGCTTAACCTGGTGTGTAGAGGGAGTATATGGGTGCCCAATTAATGTAAAGAGTTCATTAGCTATCCCTGGCCCAACTAATTATCATACCAAAAGGTTACTAGTTCACTGTTGCCAATTTTGCATGTCATATCTTGCTTAACCATGTCTCGTAGTTGTAGGAGCCGATTAAGGAAGAGTGAATTCAAGGGATTTTTCTTGACGACCTAGATACTTTTGCCTTTGAGGAAATGAGAGTGCAATCATCTGAGCCAAAGTGATTTTTGTCCATCAGAATCCACCATAACCTCTTGACAAGTAATACGTGATTGGTGGTTTTAATAGAGCATATGTTGAGACCACCTTCTTCCTTCGGTAAACATAATTCAGATCATTTGACCTTTTTAGATCCTGGGCTGCCATTTGGATGACTCTATAAGAAGTTCTTGAGGATTCTTTCAATTGATTTGATGATGCTTTGTGAGAGAAATATGTGGGAGCTCCAATATATATGCATGGAATTGAGAACTTATTGAATGAGTTGCACTCTACTTGTGTAGGATAAAGATTTGTTCACCCATGATTGAACTCATTTTTTGAAATTTTCTATTAGAGGGTGACAGTCCAGGTAGTTAAGACACTTTGTAGAGAATGGTAGGCCAAGGTACAAGATGGGATGACATATATTTTGCATGCCCATTGTAGCAGCGAAGTGAGGTTCCAAGTTGCCAGCAGCTTTGGAGAGGATGAAATGGCTTTTATGTATATTGATCTTCAACCCTGAATAGTGTTTGAAGGTTTCAAGAGCCCTCCTGTATGTGAGAATGGAAGCCATATTTGCCCTACAGAATAAAAACAAGTCGTCTGCAAAATAGAGATTAGTTAGTTCTATCTTTCTGCACTTGGTATGATAGCTGAAATTTGGGTTGTTTTGCACTTCATGCTTGATAATGGTATTAAAGATCTCCATGCATAGGATAAACAGATAGGGGGATGGGGGATCTCCCTGTCTGAGGCCACGATTCATTTTAAAGTACTTAGTGGGACTGCCATTGATCAACACCGATAGGGATGCAAATGAGATGCACCCGCGAATCCATGGGATGAATTTTCTTGGAAAGCCATAAGCAGTGAGCATGCGCCATAAGAAATCCCAACTTATATTGTCAAAAGCCTTGTGAAAATCGATCTTCATGGTGCAAGTAGGAGGCCCATGTGTTCTGGAGTATCCCTTTAATAATTCTTGTACAAGGACATTATCCCTGATGTGTTTGTCCTTCAGAAAAATACCTTGGTTGTCATTTATCAAAGGAACAATGGCTGTCTTCAACCGGTTGGCTAGTATCTTAGATATAATTTTGTAGAGGAAGTTAGTGCAGGAGATCAGCCTATAATCCCGAAAGGTTGAAGGGCTGGGGCCTTTGGGAATCAAACACAAGAAGGTGCGATTGATTTCCTTTAGTTGAACACCATTGGAGAAGAATTCATGGACTGCATTTTTGACAAAGTTACTGATGGTGTTCCAAGAATTCTGGAAGAAAAAGCCGTTTAGGCCATCTAGCCCTGGGGCTTTCTTAGAGTTCATACCAAAATCCATATTCTCAATTTCATCATCCTCAACAGGTTTGGTTAGGTTTGCAAGGTCCAGTGGGGTTATTTGGGGCAAGTTTAGCTTGTGCAAATCAGCCAGAGATATAAAGGATGCGCTAGTAATGCCAAGTAGGGAGGTGAAAAATTTGACAGCTTCTTGTTAAATGTCTGGAGGTTCATTGTAAAAGGATCCCATCAGTAGATGTGATTGAGTATATCTTGTTATGATTTTGTCTAGCTAGGATTGTGTTGAAGAAGAAGTTGGTGCATCTGTGCCCATCTTTGAGCCAGCTAACTCGAGCTCTCTGTTGAAGAAGAGAAGAGTGGTTTTGTACTGCCTGTAAGTATTTAGAAAGAGCATTTTTTTTCCTTATCCAGCAGAGTTTGATCGAAAGGTTGAGTGGCATGCTTGCTTGGTATGTTTTCGAGCTCAATTCTTGTGTAGGTAATAGGGGAAGCTGTAGGCCCTTTCGAGTTGTTCAACGCCTTAAGCTCGATTTTGATGATTTTTAACTTTTCTATGCAAGCAAATTGTCTTGTCCATGTCACATAAGATTCTACCCCTTACCTACAAGCTTCGTGGAAACCTGGTTCATGAACAAGGAAGTTGTTGAACTTGAATTGGTGATGTTGTGTACATTGTTGGAACAGATGCTCTACAGTAATTGGGTGTGGTCTGAAAATAGTGGATCTTTGAAAGTAGCAATACTGAGGAAAATGGTGCAGCCAAAGGGCATTTACTAGAGCTAGATTGAGCTTCTTTTGGTGAACCAATTTGAACTTTGTTTGTTTGACCAAGTGTAGAGATGTCCCACATGTTTGAGGTCTGTCACCCCATTGTATTCAACACAATCCTTTAAATCTGGTGTAAAATTCCTGAGGTTTGAGTGGCCTTGAGTTTCCGACGCATATAGTGTAGATTTAAATTCTCCACTGATTAACCAAGGCTTGGTGATAGAGTTGCTGATATGCTTTAGATTATTACATAAGACTTTTCGTTGAAAACCAAAATTACTTGCATAGATGAAGGAGATATTGATATCAATGTGTTCCTTAAAGAAGGTGGCATTCAGATGCATGGCTTGTTCATTGGCTTCTAGTATATCCAATTGGATTTATGTAAATCTATAGCACATAATGATCAGTCCAAAGGCATGGTGGGAGTGATTGGTGAGGATTTTCCAATAAGGCCCCAAAATGCTTAATTTGTCAAGGTTCTCCACTCGGATTTTTGTTTCAAGAAGAGTAACTATGAGAGGGCTTTCTTTTGTGACAAAATCTCGTAAGGCTGCAAGCTTGGAGGGACAATTTATTCCTCCAACATTCCAAGTTAGAATAGACATATTATAAAAAAGTGTTTTCGGAGCCTTTACCCTTGCTCTGCTGGGATTTCCTTGGTATTACACTGTGAAAGATGTCATTGTAGCTGTGTCTAGCATATCTCCTGTTTATCCATTTGTGCTTTGGAGGGATTCAGCTACTATCTGGACAGATTCAACTACAAGTGAGTAGGGATGAATGGGCTCTTCTGGGTCAGGGCTAGGAGGTGTATCAGTCTGAGGCCTGTGCATTTGCGGTTTGTGCATTGGTTCATCACCCGTAGTAGTACAGGAATTGCTGTCAGTTTCTAGGGTCAGGACTGCAGAAGGGGCTTCCATTGCAGGTATGGTTGGAGATAGCAATGGAGGAAGAGAAAGATGGGAGCTTCTCCAAAGTTGTTTATAACTTGCTCCTTACCTAAGAAGATGATTGAAAATGACTTCACGATAAACTTGAAGTTACATATGTAGAGCATGGTTCAAGATATAAAACCTGAGACATGAGTATTCATTTGCGAGACAACACCAACAAATGAAATGAGTAACTCTAAAATGTCTGCTAATTTTGTGTGTTTTAATGAATGTGGACATCTTGAAATTACTCTATCAGGCATATGTCTGTAAATATGCATAATCATGTGGGTGTAACAAATAAGCTGAAGTAAGACATAATGACAAAATCTATGTATTTGTCTGGTAAGTGAGTTTCTCCTCAGTGTTCAGCTAATATGGAATTTGTCAAAGTTCATTGACGATTTTTTTAGCATGTTTCGATTGAAGGTTGATATAGTTGTGTGATTCTACCAAGTTGACATACTAGTGTAATAATGCAGTGTAAAGGTTTTCAAATACCAGTTGGTTGTATCAAGGAGTATTTTTATGTGCTTGCAATTTCTGAACTCAAGTTGTAGATACAACCAAAGTTCACTTTTGTTAATATTTACTTATGGAAACTTGAATGAGGAAAAAGTCTACCTATTTGTTCTTCTAAATATGTTGCCATCATTTGTTGTTTTCAACAAACTACTTATGTTAAGCTTGTAAATATATACAAAAGTTTATTAAATATGTTGGTTTAGAGATTAATGGAAGGAATAATTAGAAACAGAAAAACTGACAATCTTTAAGTGCAGAATACAAGGAGGAACCTTCAACCAAAGTGAAATTTTTTACAAATCTGAGTTTACCGGGTTGCTCAAGCTCATTGTCATTGGTTGGAACTGGTAAGTTCCCTTAGCATCATTGTTTTATTGAAGAATGTAACTCATCCTTTTATTCTCAGTGAAGAAGCAGGAACTTAATAATGCTATATTTCAAGAACGTAGAGCGCTTTTGATATTTCATAGAAGTCTATGAGGCAACTTCCTATTGTTTCACATGTTGGAATTTTCCAATACATGTTTATTTTTAGTGAGGTCTGGATATACACTATCCTTACTAACTAAACTGGATCTGCAGTGTAGGCAGGATGTTCTTTCTAAAAATCTCAGTTAATGACTTGGTGATTTGTGATCTCCATCTCCTGGTGATAGATTTAATATTTAGTTAAAAGTGTATTTTGAGCCTTAAAGCTTACTGTAGAATATAGAACCGACCTTAATATTTTGAAGCATTCAAATTGATTTCTAATGTTTTCAAAATATTGACTTAGCATTTAATTGACAGGGAGTTAATCCTGTCAAATTTTCCGTCCTCTGTACTGAATGTTTTGCAAACGTTAACGCTTCAAAATGTTAAGGTTGAAGTTGTATTCTGTTGTAAACTGTAAGGTTTTAAATGCGCTTTTAACTTTCAGTATTCTATCATAAAGAACTATTATTATTGGCAAAAATGGTGCTGTTACCGATATGTTATAGTACTTTCAAGTAATTGTCAAATAGGTGGTTTTAACGATCACAAGGAAAGGATACTTCCAGCTGTGGGATTAAAACTAGGACAATAACTATTTTGTATCTTGATGTGTTTGCTATAACTTTAAGCAATCAAGTGAGTAACTGGCTTCTTTGGTCATTATGCAATTGATAACTATGCCATTATACCCTGTCTTGAGAAGTCATTGGATTTCAGTGATTTGATGTCTGTTCTCTAATATTGTACAGTCTATATTATTAATTTCAGGGTACAGGGAAAAGGTTTTCGCAATTATTGGCGTGAAGCTCTATGCAGCAGGGCTATATATCAATGAATCCATCTTAAGCGCATTGGAAATATGGAGAGGGAAATCAGCTTCTGAGATCAAGGAGAATTCAGCTCCATTCAGTTCAATTTTTCATGGTAAATAAATGTACTACAGGATTACTTGCTTTGAAGAGGAAGACCTGGTGACTTTTCTCATTTATCTTCTCTTAAGCGCAGCTCCTTCAGAAAAATCTTTGAAAATTGTTCTTGTGAGAGACATTGATGGTAAAACATTCTGGGATGCCTTGAATGATGCTATCTCCCCAAGAATTAAAGAACGCACTCCACGGGATGAATCTGCCTTGACTACATTCTATAATATATTCCAGGGTCGACCTCTTCGGAAAGGCACTTTCATATTTTTGACGTGGTTGGATCCATCAAAAATGCTGGTGTGTTTCCACATTGATCAACATATACTAACACGTTTTGACTACATTATTCCGTGATAAAGAATTTGTAGAGCTTTTCCTTGAACTCCTACTTTGGTTCATCACCTTTCAGGTTTCTGTCTCATCAACTGGAATACCATCAGGAGTAGATGCCACAATTGAGTCGAAAAGTGTCAGTTTTGCTCTATTTGATGTATTTTTTGGAAATGCTCCTGTCTCTCCTTCACTTAAGTACTCGGTTGCTAGTGGATTGGCGACCGTTCTCAAGTAAATATCTTAAATGGTTTATCAAAGTTTGTGCTATAAGATTTGTATGCAGTGTTGGTCATATGATCACACGTCAATATTTCGTTGGTTTATGTAACTGGTAGGTCCTGTACTTTCTTGTGGAATTATGTGGCTGTATGGTTATGTCATTGAACATTATCAATTGAAAAATCACACTTTCGAGCTGACCTTCATCTTCGTCAATTAGACAGGGTGTTTCTCGATGTAAATCCGTATTTAAGAGGATTTTGATGCTTTGCAGCTATCATGCTACTTTGAAATCATCATATTTTTGTGAAGTATCATTCAAGAGACATAGGGGAACGGGTGTGGGAACTTTTTCTGTTTTATAAGCTCAAACGTCTAAACAATCTCCCCCATGGTGTCGCTAAGGTGAGTCTTGTTCAAGGCACATGAGTGCAACTTTTTCACCTTTCCTTCCATCTCTTCGATTGAATTTCATTCTTAAGCTACTCTCAAGTAAATACTCCTCTTATCTCCATCGACTGCCTTCAGCTATTTTGATAAAATACTGTGGATTAACCGATCAGCAAGTCTTCCTGTTCCTATTTTCGTCAACTCTACTTGGTTCTTTCGAATTAGTGCTCGTCTGTTCGACTTCCATCAATTTTTCTTCTCTCAAACCAATACAAATATACATTTTATCCTTGGTGATCCAAAGTTTTGTTATTATCAGGACTCATTAAGTTGAGTTCAACACAATTAAATCTTATAAGCAGGATTTTGCCGTTGATTTGAAATTATTTTCCAGAGTTTGATGCTTGATTAAATACGGTTGCTTGATGATTATGAGCACGAACTGACGGCTTTTACGGCTTAAGGTCGTTACAGTGACATCAGGTTCTACATTCATCTCAAATCAAGTGAGGTGTCACAACTTTTGGCTAGGATGATTTATGATTTAATATTCAATACAACTCAAGATATTATATGTTTTTTTTTATAGGTCCGTTATTTATTTTTAGTTATAATTTCTTTCTCTTTTTATAATCGTGTTGCTTCACTAATAAGATGCGACTATTATATTTATTCCACATATCAGCGTTAGCGAAATAGCAATAAAATAAATTCGAATGATTTATTTGGAAGCAAACAATAAAATAAATTGGAATGACTTATTTGAAAACAAGGTATCGTGAAAAATTACTGTCCTAAGTTGAAAATTTCTCCTCTGCAATGCAGCAGGACAATAGGATCTGATCTCAAAGTTAAGGTCTTTTTTACCAACTTTGGTACACTCCAAAGGGTAAAGTAGAATCTGTCTCCGAGAATTAATAAAAGCATACCAAAGCAGAATAGAATAGATATGCGTGACAATATATATAAAAGAAGATTTGTTTATAAAGTTGTCTGTTAATAGGAGACTCGTGTATTGTAAGGTGAAAATAAAAAGATGCATGGCAGCCAGTGACGAAGCCAAGAATTTAAAATAGGAGGGCCCAAATAAAATATAGATTTTACAAAAATTTTCTTATCAAAACTAAATAAAAAATAAAGTTTTATTAAGAATATAAAATAGTTCAAATTACAATGATCCTCGCCTATTTTTCATAGATTGAAATCTTTTCATAACAAGATCATTGTGAATATTTGCAAATACATCTCTTTCAATGTAACACACTAAACAATCATTCAATAGGTCATCTTCCATTTTATTACGAAGTGAACTCTTGATAATTTTCATAGCGGAGAAAGCTCTTTCTATTGTGGCTGTAGCAACTGATAAAAGTAATGACAATTTGACTAACAAATAAACCAAAAGAAATACATGATGCTTTCTTGTAGCCACCATTCTCTTAGCAAGGTCTCCAATTCTACTCAATTTAGAGAAATTA
The DNA here is from genome assembly GCA_024520975.1 of Erythroxylum areolatum. Taxonomy (NCBI): domain Eukaryota; kingdom Viridiplantae; phylum Streptophyta; class Magnoliopsida; order Malpighiales; family Erythroxylaceae; genus Erythroxylum; species Erythroxylum areolatum. The sequence goes on from JANIJH010000005.1 coordinate 47,968,667, forward strand.
TTATCCATACGTACATTAATGATAAAATTCCCAAGTTGATATTCAAGTTCAATTAAAGCAATAGGAGGAAACTTTAATGGATAGAATTTTGCAAGTTCAATCAATTTGTCCATGTCAAATGTAGAAAAGGAGTCTTTAGGATCAAAACATGTCATACATAAAAGCAAACTTGTATTGACTTCATCAAATCGATTGTTAAGCTCTTGAAGTTGTATGCCAATCACAGAATAGAAAAGCTCAATACGATAGTGATGAAGATTTGTCATGTCTTCGCTTCTACGCCTTGATCTCCCTCTAACTACAAACATATCTTGCATATCTATCACACTTACATTATTTTCACCACAAAAGTCAACGACTTGTTTCAATAAAGACTCCAACCATCATCTCTAACTTATTGCAAATGACATTTTGAGACTTTAACCAAATGCATTGTATTCACTATCTTTTTTTGTGTGTAAAACTTGAGATAACTCATTTTTTATTCCCAAGATCTTTATCATAAGATGCAACACAAAGAAAAATTTAAAGCGAAGCATAATATCAATTAAATCAATAGCTTCAAGCCTTTGTGAATCTTCATTCTCATTTTCTCCAACAAACTCAAGAACCTCAATGATAGAAAAAAAATAAATGTAGCAAATTAATGAGCGTACCAAAATGAGAACTCCAACGAGTATCTTCGAGTCTTTTCAGTATCATTTCTTAATTCAACCTTTGCCCAGTTCTATCACCCCTTGTGAAATTCCTACGATCACTTTCTCCATTTGTTTTTCTCAAAGCATATCCCTACTGTTGGACCCTGATTTTTTTTCTTCTAAATTCTTATTAAGTGTCTAGTTATTTATTTTTGTTTTGTTTGTTTGTTTAATTATTTATTTTCAGAATTGAGTCAGTAATTAGAAATTGAGGGAAGGAATAAAAATTTGAAATTGGAAAAAAGTGTTAGAAATTAGTAAGCTTGTATTAAGTGGATTAAAGGAGTAGAGCCATAAAAGACAAAGGAGGGGTAAAATGGGAAAGGTTAAGTAAGTGAGGGGCAATTTTGGAAGAAAGAGCTAAGGATGAGTCTTAAAATTTGAAGAAGAGTGGGAGATGTCGTGAACAACTAAGGAGGAGAAGAAAAGAGAGAAAACGTGTGTGTGTGTGTGAGAGAGAGAGAGAGAGAAGAAGGAGAAGAAAATCGAAAAAGCTAGAGAAGGAGAAGGAAAATCGTGAAAGAAAAAAGAGAAAAATCAAGCTTTTTAAGGTAAGTTGGAAATGGGTTGTGTGGTGAAGGAAGGAGTTTTAGAGAGAGAAAGGGACTTTTGTGTTGGAAATGATTGGAGGAAGAAGATGGGTTTCTATGCTAGGTTTTGGGTTTCCCAACCTAGATGGACTATAGGTAGGTTAGGATTGAGCTTGATTTATGTTAATTTCATTTGTTGTGATTTTGAAGTTTTAGGGATTATGAAAATTTGGGAGATTTCCATTTGAATTGGAATTGAAAGAAAATTTTGGTTGTGTTAGGAAATCAAGAACAACCTATCCAAGAGCAAGAGGACGGGCTCAATTGAATTTGAATTTTCAAGAGTTTTAAGGTGGGTAATTTATTTATAGTTGTTGTGTAATGGGCAAAATGCCTTGTGTGTGTGTATACTTGAATTTTCAAATTGTGAAATGCATTATAATGTATTTTATGTTATGTTATGCATTGAAAGATGTATGACATTTTGATAAGAATTTAATTGTGAGCATGACTATGCTATGCCTTGTATCATGACATTTTGATTAAATGGAAAGAAGAAAAGTATGAGAATATGAACTTTTAAATGATTGAATTAAACATGAAAGTTGATTGTGCTTGGGTGACAGAGGAACCGTTTCATAGTTACGTGCACGTCGACATAAAGCCTTCTCCCGACTACCTGCTTGTGGCCTACGAGATCCGAAAAATGGACTCGTTTCGTTTACGGAGTAAACCTCAGTTTTTCTGTTTTGTTCTACGAAACCCTCGAACCAATTGTTTGTGCATTTGCATTTTGATATGTTAAGCTATATGAAATATGTGTGTTATGCTTTGATTATGTTTTGAGTTATGAGTTACGAATATTCACATATATGTTGATTGTGTGCTTAGTTACCAATAGCTATAAATATTTTAGCCACCGAGCTGTGTAGCTCAACCCAATATTTTTCGCACTCTTTAGGTGCAAATCGAGAAGATCAGTAATCCTTGCAAGGCTATTGGATAAATTCCAAGATAGTTAGCTTTTGAACTAAGTTATTAGCTAGACTTTTGAATAGCTTTATAAGCATATTGAACATTGAGCATCCAACGTATTTTGTAACTTAGGTTAAAACTTTGATGTAATGTCGATATGTAATTAAAGCTATGTGTGAACTTCATTTTGATTTGGAAATAAATTGAGTATTGAAGTTCTATTGTGGAGGTGATTATTATCTCGTAGTGTACATTTCATATTGCAAGTTTTCCATAGGGATAGAATGGTGTTACTGACTTCGGGGGAAAATCTGGAACAATCTAGATAGAACTAGTAAAAATAGTCTTCTTGGAAGTTATAGAAGATCTGTCCAGCTTTCCAACGATATTAAGTTTGTAAGTTTTGGATATATTAGTGGAAAGTTATGATTTTTACAAGTTGTGATGTTGCATAGGATATGGGTATGTGACAGCTATAGAAATTAGTATACTGACTTCAAGAATATTTTTGAGTTGTTGGGAGCTGATTTAGGCAAATTAGTCTTCTTGAAAATTGTAGATTATCTTTTCAGCTTTCCAACGGTATAAAGTTTGTAAATTTTGGATATTGGAGTTGAGAGATACGAGCATTACAAGTTGACATGTTACTTCGTCTTGGTTACTATGCATTCTAAGACGAAGTACTGTTCATCGTCTTAGTTACTGTACAAAATAAGACTAAGTTACTATACAAAGTAAGACGAAGTTACTGTACAAAGTAAGACGAAGTTACTGTACAAAGTAAGACGAAGCTACTGTACAAAGTAAGACGAAGCAAAGTACAAAGTAAGACGAAGCAAAATAAGACGAAGCTACTGTACAAAGTAAGACGAAGCTACTATAAGACAAAACAAAGTAAGACGAAGCTACTGTAAAAAGTAAGACGAAGCAAAGTAAGATGAAGCTGTTGTACAAAGTAAGACGAAACAAAATAAGACAAAGCAAAGTAAGACGAAACTACTGTACAAAATAAGGCGAAGTTACTGTACATTCTAAGATGGAGTACTGTACATTCTAAGACGAAGTACTGTACATTTCTAAGACGAAGTTACTGTTCATCATCTTAGTTTGTATCGTCATCTTATGTCCTATTTCTGATCCTTTTAGGGGCAGAATCTCATTTTGTGGTCTTCATGAAATCTAGAAGTTTTCTTTCAAATGGTTTAAGAACGATCTCAATAAGACATCTGTAGAAAAAGTTATGACAATTGCGCCAAGAGAGGTACAAATTGATTACGGACATGAACATGTTGGACTTTTTTGGCCATAACTTCGTCATCCGACCTTCGAATGAGGTGATTCTTGAAGCAATGAAATCTTAGTGAATTTTTCTACCTCTACACACAAAAAAATTTGGTTGCATTTGGTGTTGGATTGAAAAAGAGTGCTGGAAACTAAATGAGGGTTCATTGACATAACCCTCCAAGGAAACCCGCTCACGCTTTATGACTCCGGATGGATTGTTGGGCTTCAGAAACGAGGCCCAACACCTATGCTTACAAGATTCTCCAATAACATTGCACAAACGAGTAATAGTATTGAAAAAGGAACATACATTTAAATGCTTTTTAGCAACATCAATAAGTGTAAGCTGAAGTTGATGTGCAAAACAATGGATGTAGTAAACATAAGAATTTTCCTTCAAAATTAGACTTTTAAGACCATGAAATTCACCTTGCATATGACTAGCTCTGTCATAGCCTTGACCTCTCAAGCTAGCAATACTCAAGCTATAGTTAGAGAATAATGACTTGATAACTTTTAAAAGTGAAGTTTTGGATCCCGTTTCCGGAATCCAACTCTTACCAAAATACCGTCATACTTGAGCGTGGTTTCCTTGTAATTCTTCTTG
>JANIJH010000005.1:47989397-48005542 GCA_024520975.1 Erythroxylum areolatum
ACCGGTTGAACCTCTAAACCTTAAACCTTTCCTTGGACCGGTTCGATGTCCGGTCCGGTTTTTAAAACATTGGTTTTTAGATGATTATCAAACGAAAACAAACAAACATATATTTATTTATTTCAAACAAACACCATATTAAAGGGGACTTTGGTATAATTTTCCATCAATTAATTAATCGATATATACATATATATATTTGAAACAATTAATTAATCAAAATAAGCAAATTAAAGTCCCCTTTAACATGGTATTGGTAGCTGGCACAATGCAACCGGCATTCAGTATATAACCAAAATAAGAAAGACAATTGAAGCGATATTGAAGTCTAGTGCGGAGTGGCAAGTAGACGTACAGAAACAGAAGCCCATAACATTGGGTGTATGTGGCTTCCATTCATTCGAAAACAACAGCTAACGCAAACGTAGTTGATTTTGAACCACAGATGAAAGAGGGTGTTAGATTGCTCTTCTTACATAAACCTCTGTCCTAGTCCTGATGAAACGTAACGTAACTTTGGCCTCTCGACTGATAAGAAACAAGAGTAGAAATGAATTCCTATGTGGACCTCTTGGATCCACTCAATGCAAACTACCACTTGCGCTCTCTATAAAAAGAGAAAAACACCACTCATTACCCCCATTTGACATCCTTTTGGATTCTAGCAAAATTTCGTTGAGGTTTATCTATTAATTTCTCCTCATGGTTGTTTGGCTTATAGGAAGTTGAACTGCTTTCAGCATCTGTTTGTCTATATATCTGGGTATTTTCATTATTACGTGGTTTTTGCTTTCTTGGTGTTGCTGAGAATGATGTCAATGACATGCCACGGTCTGGATTTTGGAAAGACTGTGCGTGACTTGGGGGCTTGTGCTTGCTCTTCGAATACCTACGTCGATAGGTATACCGTCAAGACTTCTGCTAAGCGGGGTTTTAGGAGCTGTATTAGAGACTATGGAGCCAGAAGATTGGTTTATTGCCGCCGAGACACCTCCAGTTGTCGAGTCTCTTCTACAAGGACTCCTGATACTCTACTTAATGGTAGTTCTATGGCTAAAGGATTCTTCACTCTTTTTTTCATTGCTTTTCTTGTATATTTAAGTAGTTCTCATATCATTAGCTTACATATTTGCTGCTGGGGAAGTTGTTTTTTGGAAAGCAAACTTAATTATCTAACTCTGTTGGTTACTATGTATGTACATGCTTAATTAGTTCACAACATTTATTTATATATTTTATTTCCTTATCCTGATTATGTTTTCTGTGCCACCATATATCTGTTTGTTAGTGTTGTCTATGTTTGATAGCAGCATGGTTGTAATTGCAAACTGTAATATAGTTCGCAAGCTTGCTTTTACCTCATTAAACCCAATGTATTGAATAGTAGAACTGATTTGCTCCAGCCTGTCTGTTACATAAAAATTTTTGGTCTTAACTTTAACTTTTAGCAATGAATACAGGACTTGTTCAAAGCCCCTCAGAAGTGTTGGATCTGAATAAAGGGAGAAAAAGTACAACTTCGTTGAAGAACATGTTTGAAGCTGTAGCTGATGATCTTCTTGCTCTTAACCAAAATCTCCAGTCGGTGAGTATCCATTTTTTGTAGCGATGTTTCTGTTAATAGCTACTCTTACTACACTGTGGCGGATTTGTTATTAGTATGACTTCCAGTCAAGTTAGTGCGTATTAATATTTTGGATTGTATTAACTCACGAGCCAGCAGAAAAGAAGGTTTGCTTCCTTTTAAAATTGTTCATTGATGAACAAAATACATGGGTTACTATTACTCTTCTTGTAAGAAAAATGCTTGATCACTATAAAAAGGGTGGGTTGTTGTTAGGGATCTGTGCTAGTAGGGAACAAATTGTGTTGTACTACTATTTCTACGTGACAGTAAAAAGGAGTGCTTAGAGAAGATATGACCCACTGCCTGCTATGTCCCTAAGCAAGTAATTAATGGAAAGAAATTGATGCAGCAATGAAATCAGTGTATGTGGTTGGATCCTTATATTGAAGAACTTGCAATAGTTACCTGTTATAGAAAAATTAGGTTGGTATGATGTCTTGGATGGCGATTACATCTATAACTTTGACACAGGAGTGCTAATCTATTATGCTTTCTGTTTTCCTAGAAGACATTTGATTTCTGTTTCTCATCTGATCTGTTTGATAACCTAGAATTTTGTCATTCGTAGAGCCACTGGTGAGGTCCTCTTTAATTATTTGGCACATTTTAGATTTTCTTTTTACTTAACTTTGGTTGAAAAGATTCACGGTCAAATTTGCAATGGTTGGCCATGTTATAATCAGCATCTAATCAATTCTTGTTCAAGCAGTGGATTTTTTTTATTACAATGGAAAGGAAATGTGAAGAAGTTTTGAGTTTCTCATTACTTCAGTGGAATTAACAACTGAGACGGTTGGAGGGACAGTTTGGTTGTGCACTGGACATAGAGATTTTAGGCTGAGGACACCAATAGAGAAAATCTGAATCTTCTATCTAGAATGGAGGGCCATTTAATTCTTTTTGGTTTTTGAAAGGTCAAAATCAGGTCCCATAATGATTTGACTGAGATCTGCAGCTGTTATTCTATAAAAAGCATCAATTTTCATACTCCCGAATATAATTGACTATTATTTTAGTAGCTATAGAGATTACAATTTTAATTCTTGATAGACATGAGACTTGAGTTAGGCATTGAATTCTAATGCTACTTGCAGTCAAATTAATCTGCTACTAATTATCCTTTCATCTTCAGAGTAACATTTCAGGGTCGATATGCTGTGAGCGGGCAGGAGCTTGCCAAACTGTTTCTTAGAATCCACTTTTATTATTTATTTTTAGTCATCATTTACATATGATACAAGATGTGTTTGTTGACTTGCTGGGAGCTTTGCTATGCATATTAATAGCTTAGCTAAGCACCTGTTTCACACTTCACTGAATTATTGGACACAATTGTAGTTAATTAGGTGCTAGATGAATTAAGGGAGATCAACACAGTTCAATTCAATGTCATACCTTGCTATTGCCCCTGGTAGTCCATTTTCGTATATTATAAGCAGTTCTAACTCTTTCCACTTTACTGTTCTGTCTAACTGAATAATTCCATGCTTTATTATTAATGAACCCGATGAAAGTGCTCTTTAGGTTGTTGGTGCAGAAAATCCAGTTTTGATGTCTGCAGCTGAGCAGATATTTAGTGCTGGTGGTAAAAGAATGCGGCCTGCTTTGGTTTTTCTAGTGTCAAGAGCCACAGCTGAAATAGTAGGGTTGAAGTAAGTTTCTCCAATATTCATACCCAAAAGTCAAATGTTGTCAAACAGAAGATTTATGCTGTGGCATGCCATTTCAGGGAGCTCACTGTGAAGCATCGGCGCTTAGCAGAGATAATCGAAATGATCCATACTGCAAGCTTGATTCATGATGATGTGTTAGATGACAGTAACATGAGAAGAGGTAGGATTATTTAATGATATTAGCAAACTATTTTTCAGTTTCCGAAGCTCCAATATTTTTATTTACAGACGCATCCTAAGTATTTTGAATTTCTGGAGTGCAAGATTTCAAACATCAACCCCAGCATAATGTTTGTTCTACATGCAATTATTGTAAATTTAGTGGGGTTGCTGTAAACTTTCTACATACCGTACTTGATTTGTCTGTTGGTGGGAGTTCTCAATGAGGTCAATGGCATTTGTATTTATCATACAGGCTAGTTTAAAGCATGTGGATTCAATGAAATGGTTTACTTCTGATTTATGCATTTGACAGAATGATGACAATGATTAGAATCTAATGCTTTTAAATGAGTTAAATTGTAAGAGCTTGCTGAAGCAACCTTTGACCTAATAAAGTTTGTGGTTTATTGAGCCCAAAGAATGCACAATTCCAATGGATAGAATGCCAACTGGTATTAATAGCACACGAAAAGCAAACATTTCTCATGGAAAACCTCCCTTCATGCTGAATTTTGACGTTTTTCTTGGCTGTGACTTTTTTGTGTATTTAGAGGCATTAGTGAAACAAACACAAACGTACGAAGCGGTGCATAACTCAGCCAGATGAGCTACGAACTTCTTCTTGTCTTGGTTGTTGTGCCATAGTTTTTTCTGGGCAGAGTCTGCTGGCTGGGAATGATTTTTAGAATTCGTATTCCAATAGATCTTTGGTTATAATCTATTTCATTTAAGTATTAAGCTATCATTGTCTACGTGAAGGCATTGAAAAGGTGTGTGAGTACAAGTACCTCAGGGTTCGGTACTAGTTTTCTTGTGTACTTTTCCATGTAGGGTAGCATAACTGAATAAAAAATTCCTTGCTGATCCCTGGATTGAGCCGCCAACTTGCTTCCATTTAGCTTGGTCTACAACAGGTTACCTTTTCCTGGTTCTTTGTTGAGATTCTAACATTATGATATATGATTTCTAGGAAAGGCAACTGTTCACCAGCTTTATGGCACAAGAGTAGCGGTATTGGCTGGGGATTTTATGTTTGCTCAGTCGTCATGGTACCTAGCTAATCTTGAGAACATTGAAGTCATTAAGCTTATCAGCCAGGTCTGCTGTGTGCTCTTAGTTCTTACCTGTTGAAAGTAAAACTGGATAGTTCTTGAAGAAAACAGAAGAAACATATCTGCTTAACATAATTCAACTCTAAAGCAACATAATTGTGTGAAGATGTTGATTCTGTGAATTGAAGTTACGTTCTCCATGGCAGGTTATCAAGGATTTTGCAAGTGGTGAAATAAAGCAGGCATCTAGCCTTTTCGACTGTGATATTCAGCTCGAGGAGTATATGATCAAGAGCTATTACAAAACAGCATCTTTAATTGCTGCTAGTACCAAAGGAGCTGCTATTTTTAGTGGAGTTGACAGCAGTATCACTCAACAAATGTATGAATATGGGAAGAATCTTGGTCTATCCTTCCAAGTTGTTGATGACATACTGGATTTCACACAATCAGCAGAGCAGCTAGGCAAGCCTGCTGCCACTGACCTGGCAAAAGGAAACCTAACTGCACCAGTGATATTTGCCCTTGAGAAGGAGACGAAGCTGAGGGAAATAATTGAATCTGAATTTTGTGATGACAATTCCCTTGATGAAGCTATTCAATTGGTTAAGAAAAGTGGGGGTATTGAGAGGGCACAACAGTTAGCTGAGGAGAAAGCTGATCTAGCAATTCAGAATCTTCAATGTCTTCCTCGAAGTAAATTTCGTTCCTGTCTTGAAGAAATGGTATTATACAATCTTGAACGAATTGATTAGCTGGATGCATCTTGTGGTAAAAGCAATGTCATAGAAATCAATAGCAGGGAGGTCTATAATAAGGGATTTTCAGCTAGCCATTTCCAATTCACAACAATTCTTTCCTGAAAATTGGACGAGTCCTGTTGAAGAGGAGCTACTTCTTGGGACTGTCAATAGGTAATGGGTAATATTTAAGCGCACGACGTTATCTAATTCTTTAAACCACCTTTAGTTGGTCTAGAGAAAATATTATTCTCTTTTCACTGTTGTATGATAAGGCTTTTGCACCCATAAATAACATCCAAGCTGTATTGTAGATATTTTCTTGGCCATTGTGATTATAGGCAACAGCACAGCAGTCTAAAGAGAAGTTATGTTGAATCATTGCTCTGCCTTCACATAACCAAACTATTTTTATTCAGTAACTGCAGTCGTTTATGCAATTTACTACTGGAACTTGCACTTTGTTGGACAAAATTTGAAACAGTTAGAATAAACTTATTTTTGCTTGTAGCAACAGATGAATGCTGGGCCAAGGAGAAAGAAAAAAAAGTTGAACAGTTTTGACATTCTATCCTTTGCAGATTTTCCAACATTGCCCTTTACTTTCCGAAAGTGCATTTTTCTTACCCATCTAATTGTGTCATGAACTAGGCCAAAGGAACAAATTCCTTCAAGGAACTTTATAACATGTTTATGAACTCATCTAGTTAATCTCAACCTCCTCAAACAAACTAGCTGAAATACAAGATTTTCACAAATAATCGTCTGCAATGTCCAGGTTTGCTACTTTCTGCTATGGATAAAGGATTGTCCACAATATTAGAAGACTCTCGTCACTTTCTGGTCCTGCAATAATCTAGTCTCAAGTAAAACGCCATTGATGCCTTTAGCTGACTATTCCATTTGCCTGATCTATCTCTTGTGTATGATCTTTCTTCCTGAGGTTGCAAGCCTCTGGCCTCTTAAAAGTTTTATTATTTCTTATCCAAATGAAGAAATATTGTAATTGAGAAGACAAAATTTTATTACACTGGAGATGGTACGTCCAATTGCTTGTTGCTCACAAAACTGCACTGATATTTCATAAACTTCCAAATACTATATGACTAATTATAATCGAAAAATAGGTAAATTTGAGTTCTGATATCTTCTTGCTGCTATGTCCTCTCTCACACTATTCACAACATATTATTTAGTTGGTCTCGTTGCTTTATTCAAATTATCATTTTTTTTTTGGTAATGCTTCTTTTTGAGTTGTCAATATGGTCACTGCATCCATATTGTGTATCCTTAGTAGTTCGGTTGGTCTTATCCTACTTAAGTGTCATTAATAGTTCTCATTTCCTCAATCAACTTTAAGGCGACTTACGAAGTTTCGTTGTTCAAAATTGCTCCACTTACAACATCTATCATTTGCTTTATTGCATAGTTCAAATTATAATAGAAAGTATGAACTTGTAACCATATAGACAAACCATAGTGTGAGCACCTCCAAAGCAAACAAGTTCTTGAATCTCTCTCATGACTTATAAAGTGTCTCATTATCATATTGTATATATGCAGAGATGTCATTTCGTTGTTTCACGGTCTTCATTAATGGAAAGTTACTTATTAAGGATTTACTGGCAAACTTATCCCGTGTAGTGATTTGACCTTTAAGTAATAGCTTTAATCAACTTTTCGCATGATACTTCATTGATAATGTGAATAATCTCAATCGTATGACATCATTAATTGCTCTATTGAACTTATAATGTATCTCAAGGAAATTGGTTATATACATGTTCAGATCTTTATCTGGTAGACAATCAACCTATTCAAATTATAGTGGCATCTAGAGAAAGCTCTATAAATCACAAATCACAAATTAGTTGATTGCTGCAACTGTCGATATAAATATGTGGGCTGACATCCTATGAGTGATGGCTTTGCATAATCTAATATGGTTATGTGCTCTTCCTTCATATTAACATGTTATCAATTTTAAGTTAATATCTTGTTCCATTATCTAGTGTTAAAAACTTGAAATCAAACTACATTAAGGCACCAAAAATAAACATTAAAGAAATAAAAATAAAAGAAAAATAACCAGATTAATAACAATTGTGTCTCTTTAATATTACTAACATCCTTAACAATGGTATCAAAAACTTGATTTTCTCTACTAACATACTATTAAGTCTCAAGTAAGTATGCATATCATTTTGTAGTAATATGATGATGAGTATAGTATCATTCCTAGGACGATTTTGTAAACAATATGTCTAACTCTTGTAATATCATCTTATCAATAATTAAGAGTGCGATTGATTTAACCTAACCTTAAAATTATAGTAAAACATATTAAAATATCTCTATAAACAAAACAAAGCAAGTATCAATGAATATAAATTAGGTAATATGAAAACGTTTAGATAAGAATTCACCATATCATTATCTTATACTCATGATTTAGTTATTTACAAATTTTATGATTTAGACCGATGAAATCTTTTAAATAAATGAATTATCATCTTTTAATATACAAACCATCTGTCCTTCAATTGATTAACCAATATGTCTATATGATAACACATCTAAAATTGTATGAAACTTTAGAAAAGGTTGTATTATAATATTAGAAGAATCAAGCAAGTCCATTTCTAGTACCTCGTTCAATTCCCAATATCCATATCTAAGTTAATCTACAAATAAGTTCTTTTAAAATTTGCATATGGATTAAAATCTAATTTAAGTTTTCATTTTTATCTTATCAGCATTAAGTTCAACAAAGATATTCCTATCTAGACATCAATAAAACTTAGTCACTCATCATCCTCAAAAGAAACAACATAAACAAAAGAATTAAAGAAATCATGTAAAAGTGTTCTCTTAATTACAATCTTTAAACTCTTAATGCATTTTGTTTTGTTAGGATGATTTTTAATCTCTTTTCTCATTGAAGATGAACGTAAAGTGTGCTATAAGGTCTCTCTCTCTCCTCTATAGATGTTAACCTTTACCTAAACTAAAACTTAAAAAACAGGAAAGATTCCCAACCTAAGATTTATATTGCTCTTTAAATAGGCATTTTGCTACTGATGAAACAACCTTTAATATTACCAAGTTTCGATATGTCTTATACACCTTACTTCCAACAAGAACACGCCTTGGCATACAAATCACATGCTAGGCTATGTTCAAGCTTCCCACTAATTTTTAAGTTTATAGAGATGCGTGGGCCAAAACATGTCCGTATTTAAGATCATGTTCAATTAAAGATATATTTTCTTCTTATTTTGACTTATACAACTTTTCAAATCTTAGCCAAACTCATTCCCAAGTAAAATATCCAAAATTACCTAAAATAAGTTAAATAAAACGGAATAAGTACCAAACTAACATAATTTGGATTAAAAATAGCAAAATACTAAGTAACATATATGTACCCTACACATACATCATTCACCATATTTAATCTACCCTCCTTTAGCTTTATTATGATTTTCATCATATGAACCAATATTGCCAACCAAATTGTCATCATTGACATCATTATTTTGAATGATGCTTTTTTCCATAATTATTTTCATATTCAACACATACATCCTTAAAAGTACTCTTTATATTTACTTCATCAGTGATGCATGTCGAATATACCATAAAATAAAAAACCAACTCTACATAACTAAAATTGTAGTAGTAGTGAGAAAGGATCATATCTATAGAGAATGTTTGTTTTACTTTTGTAATGAATAAATCAATATTTAGAATGGAGGGGATTTAATTGAATTTAATTGAAAAAATAAAGTAAAACTAAACTATTGAAGGTAAATTAAATAAAATTGTTCAGAATTACTAGAATTAATTAATGGGTTTTGAATCCAATTCGTGGTTCAATCTCAACCTTCAACGAATACGCATAATCAGTCATGATGTTATTCTCATACCTATCATTAGTCGTAGACTAATAACAAACTCAATTAATCCTAGTTTTCCCTTATGTTATATTTAACTATAATAAATTCTTTAATTAGGTTTAGTTATTAGACAACTTAGAATAATCTCTTCAGATTTAGTGTGACAACTACATTACAGAATAGGAAAATAAGTTAATCTAGGGAACAACCACGTAATCTCAGATCATTTAACCTATGATATATTATCCCTAATGATACACGACCATTAATTTACCACATGTGAGTCAAAGTTACAACGATTATGTATTATAATCTAAATTCTAGCAATGAGTCCATACATGAATAATCTAATAGGCCCATCTAAATCATTCATACATAAATCTAAAACATTAAACATAGAATAACATAGAAAATCCTGAAAGAGAGTTAAGAACAACATCACTAGCTTAATCAATGCCAAAACATGCTTGTCGGTCTCGATATCTCCTTTGAACTTATATTTTCAAAACATTGTAAAGCATAGAAGCTTTTATTCTTGTTTCTAGTAGCCTAAGCAGAACTGGTTCTTCTCTATCAAAAGTTACTTTTAAGAGGCTCGTTAAAGCCTTTAATATTCCAAAAAATCATAAGAGAGGGTCACCAACCCCCTTTAGATTTCCTTCTTTTCCTCCCTAAACTTCTGTTAGATGCAGGAGTGAATTGTTCATTCAATTTTTATATTTCATTAGGAAAACCTTGATGAGCTACCTCTTCTTCATGCTCATTTTTAGGATGTTCTACACCAGTTTTTCCCTTGTAACTAGATGGATCATTGTTATGATTTTTAGGTTAAGCCTCACTTTCTACCATAAAAGCATTCTAGTCTTCAGAAATTGTGCCAATCGAATTGGTTTCTGTGTTTGGAGTTTTTAGTTCTTCCAATGTCCCCATTAACTTATTGTAGTCCCTTCAAGAGAACAATCTGCCAGTTGGCTTCCATACTTGTTGTCCCATATGAGGTTTCCAATTATAGGATAGCTGAATTTTAGCTTTAATAAGTTCATTTACAATACTGAGTTTCATAATAGACAAGAATTCAGATAGTAATTTATTGGGATTTATCTCCACACATACTCGAGCATAACATACTTTTTCAAGCTTAGTAGTGGCTGAGTTGAACACCATTGTTTTTCCCATTGCACTAGCCAAAATGCTTAAGCCATCTATAGACCAGTACTTAAGAGGAATGTTGTGGAAATTGATCCATAAAGGTATGAATTCCATACTGTTTTTGTCAAATTCCAAACCTGTCACCTATTTTTTAATAAACATGGGTTGTCCACTCACATGTCAAGGGCCTGATTCTAATATCTTACACTTACTATCATCATCTAAAAACTTGAATAGAAAAGTATCCTCCTCAGTGAGTAGAATTCCACCTAACCCCTTGTTACCCCATCTAGATTAAGCGCAAAATTGTATGAAAGGGAAAGTTGGCCTTTTGTTTAAGAAAAAGCCTACTAAGGTATTACTCTAGAGTTTAGCTCCTTTATGGAGAAGCTCGAGAGGAAGAGATACTACACCATCAACCAAAATGGAAGAGAAATGTTTAGGCTTAGTTAAGAAGGTTTCAGAAGAAACTACATTACTCCAAGATTTCCCAACATCATTTGGATTTCCATGTTTTTGCTTGCACAGATCTCTTGCAATGTTGACATTTAATGATTCTTAAATAGTAGGAAAATGGTTCTGCATTACTTCTAAAGGAGAGGAGTCTCCTTCTTGCTAGAGTACAAAGTTACCCGAAAATTTCTTAGAGCCTGCCAGAATTTCAATTACAAGAGGAAAGTTATTATTATAGGATGGAGAGTTACTATTCATCTGAGAGCCTCTAGGTTTTTGTATAAATTTTATATTAACTTAATCTTTTCTATTGTTATAAGGATTGATTAGGGTTGTAGAAGATATATTACCATATGCCACTCATCATATGTGTGTTAGATACATATACCATAATTAACATATGAATTGGAAGGGAAAGGATTTGTGGAAACAATTTTAAAATTAGGCCTAGTCAACATACGTTGAAGATTTCAATAAGCAGATGAAAAATCTGAATAAAATAAAACCTAGAAGTGCATTATCATTGCTTGAATATCCTAAGGAAAGGTGGACAAGATGTTACCAATCTTTTGAATCGAAATGCCTGATTGTTGATAACAATATGAGTGAAACTTTTAGTGGATAGATCTTTCCAATAAGAGATAGGCCATTTATTAGGATGCTTAAAACCATTAGAATCATGGTGATGAAGAGACATACAGATAAGAGAGAATTTTTGCATGGTTAGAAGTCAGATGTTGCACAAAGGATTATGAAGAAATTAGAGAAAAATAAGAAAGACTGAATGCATTGGAGAATAGTCCGGAATTGTGATGGAGCATATGAAGTGCTAAGGGTGATGGCAAGCATATTGGATTGGTTTATGTAGTTGTTAGGCATGGGAGCTTTATGGGTATCCTTGTAAGCATGTTTTAAGTGTTTTTCACCATTCTAAGCAACAGTTGGAGGCATTTATAGATGATTGCTATAAGAAGTCTAAATTCCTCACATTGTATATCTATGTGTTTCAACCTATTAGAGGTGTAATTTTCTAACCTACTATTGATGGGGAAGTAATAAACCCCCACCCAAAAGAGTTATGTCAATAAGACATAAAATAACTAAAAGGAGAGTAGTAAATGAGCCTAATAAGTTGAAAAATCCATACAAATTGACTCTAAAAGATCATGTATAAAAATTTAGGAATTTAGCAATTCTGTCTGTAATGCTAGAAAATGTAAGAATGAAGTCTCAACTCAACCTACTCAATAGTATCCATAGGTATAAAACATTCTTTAATTATCAAACATTGTTTTGATTATTATGTATTGCTTTATATATCTAATGATATTTATGACATTCTTTGAGTATCAAACTAACAATGATATTTATTAGGTCATCTCTAAGGTTTCTTTATAAGTTGAACATATTATCATACCAAGCCAGCACAATAATAATATGAGTATATGATCGTTCATCACATTATTGATAACTTTCACAAATGAATATTGTTAACGACATGTGTGTTTGTAAGGTGTTAGCAATTCGTATATTTGTAAAAGAAAGGATTGAGAAATTGATCTATATTCATTCAATTTGTCTTTTGAACCAAAAGGTCTAAAGTTCAAAGAATAACTTAGCATCACTTCTCAACAGTTACAAACCCAAGCAATGAGGAGGAGATTATCAGTGAAACAATCAGTACATGATCAACCTTCTTAGTCAAGTGCAAAAGAAGGAAGCAATGTGATTGATTCCCAAACTATATATTAATGTTGTATATGTGTTATTGGAAATTTAATTACTATATTCAATCACTTTTGTATCTGGATGGATAGAAATAATAACTTTTTTATATGGACGGATAAATGTTGTGGTGTAATTATTTACATATATACAGCTCCAATTATTTATTGTAATATAATCACTTTTGTATATATTTTTTGACAACTTTTACAACTATTAATTAGGCATCTTCATAAATAACAAAATAAAGACAAAGAACAATATATTACAACTTAGTTCAAGCAAGGATTCATCATAATTTAAGTGTAATTGAGTTCCACTTGCCTACAAAAAGCTATATTATAACACTCACTGCAAGCACAAAAACCCCTATTATGATAATCTAAAATAAATTTCAACTTATTTTTCTCTTTTGTCAACAAAATAATGTCTTCTTCCATTAGCTTTATTTTCTCCTCAATTTCCAGTGTTGTACGCGATTCAATTATGGTTCATTGAGTCTCCTTCTTCAACATACCTACTCCTTTCTTTAATTTATGAATTACTTCAATTGCTCTGTCACTAATTTTGTCATCGTACCACTTTAAAAAAGATCACATCTTCCAACTTTAAAGAAATAATAATTAAAAAGAAAAACATTAAATGTATATACAAATAATTTTACCTTATCAAAAAATAAACTTATAGGATGTTTGGGGCATACATAAAAGCTTCTTCCTGGGTTATTATAACTCCATCAAGTTCTTAATGAGCCTTTTAAACCATAATAACACACTATATAACTAGTATTTAAATTTAATATAGTATTAGTTAAAGACATCGCATCCATAGCTTTGGGTAGTCATTGTAAAATTATATTTATACCCTTAGTTCTCCTATATATAGTTGCAGGATTGACAAGAAATGATTCAACTAAGCAAGTGGACTAGCTCTGTAGCCATTTATCAATTGCCACCGATCATGCCTTGGTTTTAGAAAAGGAATCTTATAAATTGAAACAAAGCCAAAGTTTAGAGAGAAAACTATAATTTGAATACATCATAATACTTATGATAATATAAATGTATTATGAAATTCCTATTTGCTTAAATGCTGCAAAAAATTTAAATAAAAGGGCTATAAGCATTTAACAGTTTTCCCCACCCTTACTTCTTACATTTTATTGTTGATAAGTGATACCAACTAATCATAAATTATAAGCCATTTTAATGAATTGCATGAACTAGTGCATCTGAAGCAACATTCATCTTAGGGTATGGAATAGTGCATCAAGGTATCTTTATAAAAGCAAAAGTAAACTTTAATCTATGCATTAATAGCTAAGAAAGAAGAAAACTGTTATACCATTACACCAATCAAAGAGTACTCTTAAGAACCACAAGCAAAGCTAAACAAAGCAGTATATACAAATTCCAATTATAGGATTACAGTATAAATAAATCTTTATGCAAATAAGTGAATAGAAATAATTAAGAAACGGAGCATCTTATTTACCAGTGAGAACATTTTCGGCTTATATTTGGAGAAAAAATAAATCCTCTGAATCAGAATACCAACATTGAATGTTGGTCCAACTGAATGGAAGTGAGGGAAATTATGGGAGAAAGCTAGTTGGTGTGTTGGACCCCGAACTTTTCTTAAACTTTTGAAGTATAAATTGACATTAAATGAGGAAATTGTGGTGAATTATTCATGTGCGAAGAGAAAGAAAATTCAAGAATGTAATTTGTAATATGAGATTAAGATAGGTGAAATATGTTTTTTTATTGATGTTTATGATTAATTATGGCATAAAATGGTGTTTTAAGTTTAAATGAAATTGATAGTGAATGAATTGCTTTAAATGGAGTTGAAAAGCAAGAAATGATTAGTTAAAGAGTTAAATTTTGGAGAATTGAAAATCTGAAATTTTGGGGATGAATAGTAGCAGAAAGTGGCAAATTTGATCTGAAACTTTGTGAAATTTTCTGGCTTGATCTAGGCAAAATTAGATAAAATGATCTTCATGAAACTTGTATCTTCTGTTGAGAGCTTTCTATCTCCATAAAATATGATATTTTTTGATATCGGGATTGAAAGTTATGATTATTCGAAATTAAGTGTATTTTGCTTTGCTTTTGAAAAATGTCCATTAAGTGTATGATTGTGTACTGTGCTTTGAGGCAAATTATGGACCGATATGTTTTGAATTGGAGTAAGTGGTCTACATAAAAGTTATAGAGAATTTGCATAGCTTTTAAATGATGTATAATATGTTGTTTGTGGATGTGGGAATTGGAAGATATGAAATTTTAAAGTTTGGATGTGGTATAGGATGACAATTTCTGAACAGAAATTTTGATTGAAAAATTGACTTAGCTAGAGGTTAAAATTGCTTTGAAGTTCTTCATGAAAGTCTTAGATTATGTTTTGATCTTTCCATTGATGTGAAGTATGGAAATTTTGGGCTATCAAATAGGAAATTATGATTTTTACAAGTTGTTGTTACTGTTTGGGAAGAGTATTAGTGGACAGAAAACTTGAAGTAGTTTTTGACTCTATTAAAGGCCAAATTGATTTTTTTTCCTTTATGAAAGTTGTAGGTTACTTTTTGATCTTTGCATTGATATAAAATATGACATGTTTGGACCTTGGAGTTGAAAGATAGAAATTTTCAAAGTTGAGATATTGTTTAGGGAGACATTATTTGGACAGAAATTTTGATTGGAATTTTGACCCCTTTAGAGACAGAATTGGTTTTGCAATTCTTGATGGAAGTTGTAGAGCTTCCTTTGAGCTTTCTATTGATACCAAATTTGTCAAATTTGGAGCCTTGGATTGAGAGTTATGATTTTTGGAATTTTCGGTTATATATATATATTTATTTATTTATTTATGAAAGAAAAAGGGCCAGGGCACTGCTCGTCCTCTCCAGCGCGCTGTCGTTTCGGTCCCCCCCAGTGCGACGCCGTTTTGACTCCTTCTGTTTTTGTTATTTCCTTCCCAATCCGACCCTCTCTCAATCTTTTGCTTATAACTTTTCCGTCCGACATCCGATTGATTTGGTTTTTGAAGCGTTGGATTCCTAAAACATCCCTCCATCTGTCCATGAAAAATTGTGGATTTTTTAGATTAAATTGAGGATGATTGATTTAATCAAAGTAAGTTGGATAATTTTCTGAACATGGTTCAGTATTTTGGTAAATTCTAGATTTGTGGAGATCCAATTGAACTGATTCTTGTTATAAAATAAAATAGAGACATGGGGCTACAAGTCAAATGAAGGAATTGAATTTCAATTTAGCCCCTAAGACTTTCAATTTCTGAATTGAAGTCGGGTTTAGTGTTCAGTCTTGGATTAGTAATAGCTGAAAGTGTTTAGGCCATAACTTTTGCTCTAGTCATCCAAATGAGGTGATTCTTAATTTGGATTAAACTAAAGAAATAGGGCTACAAATGTTCTGAAGGACTCGAGTTTCAATTTATTCTTTAAGAATATCAATTTTTAGATGGAAATAAATCGCAGGAAATTATTTTAGCATAAGAATAGTTCGAAATGTTTGGAGTATAACTTCTGGAGTAGTGCACCAAATTAAATGATTTTGGTGGCATTATGAAATTGAGACAATGAGGAACATTTCTATAGAAGGAAGTTTTAGCAAATTCCTTCAATTTGATGGTTAGAA
>JANIJH010000005.1:48005642-48024536 GCA_024520975.1 Erythroxylum areolatum
TTAAGAAATTGCTAAAATTGTTTTCGGATGATTTGATAAAATCGATACAATTGTTACATTCATTGTTTTGAATGATTCACTAATTATGAAAAATTGTTGCATTCTTTGACTTTGATGTTTGAGAATCCTTTAGTTTTGAATGATTGAAGCATTACTATGTGAATTTGATTGTTATGTGAATTTTGAAATTTTGGAAATTATGAATGGAATTTGTTTGATATGACATGATGTGAAAAGTAAGTTTTCGAATTATGCCTCGGGCAATCTGATTGTCATGTGTGAATTATCTGTTATGTGGGTTTGGTTAGGTCCCATAAGAGGGTCAAGTGTACTTGTCTAGGCTTCGTCCGCCTGCCCGCTAGTGGCATTGGAGCTTCGTTAAGGACTCCCATAAGTTCACGGCTATACCGAACTGCTGTGCGGGAAAGTGTAGTACGTTTTATTCATGGTTGCATAGGACCGCTATGCGAGAATGTGCAGTACGTTCTGTTACTGGACCGACCCAAACCATTTCTGATGTGTTAAGTGTTTTGTTCTGTTAATAAATGTGATTTCGCTTATATTTGTGGTGCATTCATGTTTTGAATTATTCATGAATGATTTGAAACGAATTGAGAAATTTTGAGAAATAAACATTTGAAGTTTTTAATCGTGAAATTTTGAAATTGATCATGAATGATTTGAAAAGTTAAAAAGTTTGAGAAATAAGCATTTTGCCAAATTTCTACTATGAAATTTTCATAAAATGGCAAAAGTTTTGGAAACATGATTTTTGCTTAATTTCTGTTATAAACATGTTATCCACGAGCTGTAAAGCTCACCCCCCTTTCATCCCCATCTCTAGGTATCAAGAAGGAGATCGGATGAAAGCAAGTCAAGACCTCCGTTCATTTGTATTTATGTTGTAGGGTTAAGTTTTGTATTTGTAAGAATAAGATTTTAGACTTTTGTGAAGGATTCTGGAATTATTATATTCTTGTGTATTTTCGAATTTTGGAATTGATGTTGTATCGTGGCTTGAAAATGCTACTTTTGCTTGGTGATGTATTTTCTTTTGAATGATGTAAATGAATTATGGATGTGTATATAGAATAAAAAAGTGAATTATGGTTTTGTATATAAATTGCATATGATTATGAATAGGATTGATTGTGTTTGGATTCTGGACAGGAGGTCCGATGATTCTGGTTATTGATTGAGAATTATTGAAGTGTTATGGGTATAGAAATGTGTTTGTTTGTGTTGGGATTCCGGACAGGAGGTCCGATGAATTGTGTTGATTGAGCTGGAAATATAGAAGTGCTTATTTGTGTATGAATTGTGGGTTTATTGACATGTGTGTAAGGTGCCTTATGGCAAAAGCAAAATAAGTTTTTTTTATTAAATTGATAGTTATGATTCGCATTTGAAGGATAGAAAATTGAGGTTATGGAATTGATGAATTCCAAATTGAAAAAAAAGTGTATTGCTTTGAATAAAGATAAATAAAATGAAAAAGAAAAAAAATTTACACCGATTCGGGTTAGTTTCGATCAAGGGTTTTTATGGTTTCCAACGTGATGCTTTTCAAAATATTTGTTTTTGGATGTCGGAGTTAAGTTTTTGTTCTTAAGCGATTTGTTTTCGTTGAATCCGTTCCTTCGATTCCATTATTTGATTTTGTTTCCGATTTATGACTTCCGATCCGATTTGTGTTTCGCCTTTGTTTTGGCCCAATTTCGCTTTGTTATCCGGTTTTTTGCTTTCCGCTGCTTTGTTTTTCGATTTGTGATTTCATTTTTTCAGTTGGGGTCCGGTTCCAAAATCGGGTCCCAATATGGTGAGGTCGAGACAAGTTATTGGTGATAATGCTTGTGGCCATTAAGAAGGAGAGAAAATGATATCACATTGCAATTGTTGTTAAAGATGAGGATGTTGGAAAATTATGGCAGGATCCAATCTCGTGCTTCATAGAATGGTTATAAAACTATTTAGTTTTCATCACGTAAATTTTATAAATTTTTTTACAGATAAATTATAACAAAGCATGAATTATAATTTAATTATGTGCGATAGTTGGATAAATAGAAGACATGAACCTATTATTAATTTGTGATGGTTGGATAAATAAAAGACATGAACCTATTATTAAAATTTGGACTATTATGCAATTGGTACAATGTTTTTGAAGTCTACTAATGCATTTGACCTTGTTAAAATTGTGAATGAAGTTGGGCTAGAAAATATTGTTCATTTTATTATTGAAAATGATTCCACTTATAAAGCCGCTGGAAGAAGATTGCAAAACAAGTATAATTCTTATTATTGGACTTCTTAAGTTGCACATTGTATTGACCAGATGTTAGAAAATATAGGAGATGCTAGATATTTCCTATTATCGTTGAGACTGTTTATAAAGAAAAAAGGTAAACAAGTTCATCTACAATCATGCATAATTCTTAAATTTAATGAGAAAGGATTTCTCAAATGATAGAAATTTATGTCTTACTATTATATGATTTACAACTAATTTATTATCACTTCAATGCTTTATTCTAAGGAAGAAAGAGTTGAGACAATTGTTTGCAAATAATAAGTGAGTTGCATCTTAGCACGCTAGGTCTAATGTTGGATTGAAGATTTCTAGAATTATACTTAAAGATAATAAATTTTGGTCTCAATATCTATTTGTCATTCGAGTTTGTGATCTTTTAGTGAGAGTGCTTCGAATGGATGATAGTGATCAGAAGGTACCATGAAAAATATACCTTTTCTATACATATCTTATCTTGCAGTCATTAATAAGAGATGATAAAGATAACTTTACTCTCTATTATTGGTAGTTGGGGTATTTTCTTAATCCTTGTATCCATTTCATACCAAGTTTTACAGAAAAAGTTGAAATTAATAAAGGAATGATATTAACTATTACAATAATTGCTACCTATGCAATGATACAAGATCTCACAAGCTCATAAATGGAGATTTATAAGGATGCTTATGGTGATTCTGGGATGCCAATTGCTAGTCGCAAAAGAGACAAATTTAATCCAGGTATATATATTTTTCTCTTTTGTTATTTTTTGAAAATTAACCATCACTTTTTTTGTTCATAATGTTACTTTTGTTGTTTTATAGTTGCTTAGTAGGACCAATTCAGAAGTGATGTTCTAGAATTGCAAAGGTTTGCAATTTAAATTCTAAGTCAATATGTAAGTGTAATATGGTGTGAAAGAAATTGGAACACATTTTAATACATCTATTCTAAGAAAAGGAATAGATTGGAGCACAAAAAATTGAACGACTTGGTCTTTGTTTGATATAAGTTAAAGCTTTGAGAAAGATAAGTTATTATCATTATTAAGATGATATAATTTCTTGTAATTTTTAAATAATTTAATTTAATTGTTGATTCACTTTACAACATTCCAATGCTCTCTTCCCTTGACCATATCAATTGTATGAGCTATTTCTGGCCTTGTGCATACCATGAAATACATCAAACTTCCTACTGCTAAGGAGTAAGGAATATTCTACATATCTCTCATCTCTGCTTTTGTAAAAGGATCGTGTTTACTACTTAACTTAAAGTGGACCATAAGAGGGTAACTAACCAATTTATCATTTTCCATGTTGAATCTTTGAAGCACCTTCTGAATGTACTTCTCTTAAGACAAATATAACCTCCTTGTACTTTTGTCTCGAGTAATATTTATACCAAAGATATGCTTTGCTGGCCCTAAGTCTTTCATAGAAAAAAACTTGCTCAATTGCTTCTTCAGCTTGTCAATTCTGGTAATACTTTTGCCAATAATCAGCATATCATCAACATTAAGTAGTAAAATTATTAAATTATCCTCAGAGAATTTCTGTATGAAAACACAATGGTCAGAAGTAATTTTCTTATGGCCTGCTCCCCTATAATTGACTCAAACTTCTTATACCATTATCTTGATGCTTGTTTTAAGCCATAAAGACTCTTCTTCAACCTACACATATAATCTTCTTTCCCCTTGACTTTGAAACCCTATGGTTGCTCTATATAGATCTCTTCCTCTAAATCACTATGAATGAAGGTAGTCTTCACATCCATCTACTCAACTTCTAGATCAAAACTAGTTGTTAAGTAGATAACTCAAATACATGACATCTTCACCACTAGTAAGAATATTCATCGAAATCAACACTCCTTCTCTGACTGTATCCCTTTACCACCATCCTAGTTTTATATTGTGGACGTGACGATTATTCTTTATGTTTTACCCTAAACACCTATCTATGCTTTAAAATTCCTTTTCCTTTGGGGAGCTTTACTAGGTTAAAAGTTTGATTCTCAGAAAGTGACTTCATCTTTTCTTCTGTGGTTTAACCCACTGTTGCTTGTGTTCATCTTCCATGGCTTCTTTATAATTCTTAGGTTCTCCTCCGTTAGTGAATAACACATACTCATTGGAGAGTATTGAGGAGAAGGTCTTTTTTCTTTATCAAACCTTCTGAGTCAAGCTAAATCCTTTACTTCCTGTGCTTAGTCATCATTACCATCATCTGCTTCTATTGGTTAAGGAACATCCTCATCAACTACATCTTGTTGAGTATTCTCTTCAACATTCTCTTATGTTGGTACCTTGCTAACTGGATCCAAATCAAGCACATCACCAATATCTTTGGGTGTTGTATCTTTTGACTTTTAGATATCTTTGATGGTCTCATTTTCCATGAACACAACATTGTGACTTCGGATAAGCTTCTTGCTGACTAGATCATAAAGTTTATAACCAAACTCTTTAAGGTTATAACCTAAAAGATGCACTGTTTTGTCTTAACATCAATCTTGGATCTCTTATCTTTGGGAATATGCACGAACACCTTGCATCCAAACACACAAGATGATCATATCTGACATCTTTTCCTGACTAGACTCTTTCAGGCACATCAAATTGTAATGGAATAGAGGGTAAGAGATTCACAATATGCACTGTTGTATTTAATGCCTCACCACAAAATTGTTTTGGCCACTTTGCTTATGATAATAAGTATCTGACTCTATCCACCAGAGTTCTATTCGTCCTTTCTGTCAAACCATTCAATTATGGCGTGTCTTCTGATGTTGAATGCCTTGCTCTTTACAATACTGATCAAATGGACTAGAATAATATCCCTCATCATCAGCACGAATGCATTTTAGTTTCTCCCCTGTCTCTCTTTCGACTAAAGCTTGAAAATTTTTTAAAACCTTTAACATCTGATCTTTCAACTTCAAGGTGTAAGCCCATATCTTCCTTAAGTAATCATTAATAAAAGTCACGAAGTAGAGAGCACTACTAAGTGACTGTCGTCATCAGATTGTATATGTTAAAATGTACCAAATCAAGTACATTTGGTTTTCTGGAGGGAGGTGAACTCTTGAAAGCAATCTGATTATGCCTTTCTACTAGCCAATGAGCATATTTTCTGAGACATGTACTCTTGACACCATATAGATGTCCCCTCTTAGTTAACATTGCTAAGCCTTTCTTACTTACATGGCTGAGTCTTTTATGCCATAACTTAGTTGCATATACATCTTCCATTGCATTGATACTGCTATTGGGAGTATTGGCTTGAATCATGTATCGCGTCTTGTGCTTCTTACATTTGGATACAAGCATGGCACCTTTGGTAAGTTCCTATATATTGTTATAGAATGTGCTGCAAAACCCTTCATCATCATGCTTCCCATAGATTTGATACTGAATATGATATTTGGAGTATGTTTGACATTTTTTAGTACTATATAGTGCGGTTATTAGTCTCCAAGATGGCTTATGCGAAGCCATTATTTCCCATCTTCTCATGCCTATAATCTCTGGATGTATAACATGTAAATAGTGCTTGTTGAGTAGTCGTATGAGTTGAAACACTATTATGAATTACCTAATTCTTTTCTTCTCATAGAATACTAATATCCTCATCACAAATCACAAGTAGATCCTCAATGACGATAATCCGATCTTAATTGCTGGCATCATTCTTCTCTAGTTCCTAATTCTTCTTGCCTTCTCTTTTTAGCTTTCGACAGTTCTTCTACATATAGCCATTTCTGCCACAATAGAAGCATTTAATGTTGGCAGATTTGTTGGGCCTACTATTGATCGTCTCTCTAGCTTGGACCTCTGCTTTTACTTCTCCCCCTTGTCTCTGTGATCAAGACATCAGACTTGAGATGAGCCTTGAGTCTTTCTTCTAGACTCCTCCTCCAAAAGGCTACTTTTAACCTTTTCCATCGAGACTACACCTTTAAGGGCTGAGTTAAAAAGTGCTGTTCTGAACGTCTCTTAAGAGCTTGATAAGGATCCCAAAAGCCATAATCCGAGCACCTCATCATTATAAGTGAGCCTCATGGTGGCCATTTAATTAATGATCGCTAGATAAGTATTTAAATGATCAGTTATCTCAGTATCTTAGGTACATGAGTTGTTTAATCAGGAACATTTTCTTCTTGTTAGATTTTCGAGCATAAAGGCTCTTGAGTTTGGCTCATAACTTGTTTGCTTCCTTCTCGTTGGAGATATGATTCCAAACATTATCATCCACCAAGTTTCTGATGAATTCGTAGACTTGTCTATGTAACAGACTCCACTCGGTGTCAAATTTGCCTTAGTTTCTGTGATACAGAATAACTATTCATGGTATCCCTTCACATAAAGGAGATCTTCCATATTCTCCTTCCATGCTTGGAAGTTGTCACCATTCAGACTGATCATTCTGCTTGTGTTGACTTCTATCGTTTAAAAAAGAAGACTGGCTTAGTAACCATATTCGTGAATAGTGATTGTAAACATAAATAGTAACAATACATGTGAATAGTGCCCAATATCTTCAAATAGTGATCTATCTTATTTTCTGATGAGGAAGATCTATCATTCAATGGCAACCACAGAGTATACAATAAGTAGACCTGTACACTCAAACCGTTCTCTAATACTAGTTTGATGGGAGGTATACATACCAAAGTAGCATAATAAAATCTCTTATGCCTTTTGTAGACTTGTGAGGAAATTACTAAGCGGAGAAAACCACAGAAACTTCAAAATAAAATTAAAGAAAGACATACCAAATTTTTATGTAAAAAACCTTCCCAATATAGAGAGTAAAAACTATGGGACCATAATCCAAATATCTCTACTATTTAAAATAATTGGTACAATAAAATTTATCTAGATAAAGCTAGAAATAATACACCAAGATACACACAAAATTGAATTCTTTGAAATATAAAGAGAGTGAAAAATATATCATAAATAGAGAAATACTAGTATCAAATTATCAAGCACCAATCTGTTATCTACAATAATATCAAAACCTAAGTCTTAGAATATTGCTGATAAAATATCAGCTAAATCGAGTCATGAATAGCCTTCGATTGAAAGCATGATTGAAAGCGTAATTGAAGATATATCACTCTCTATTTTACTAAGCTTATATTGCTTTAAATGCTTCGTTTGGAATTCTTAAGTTTTCTCTCTTAGTGTCTATTTATAGGGAAAATTTTACTTAAGCCTTCCTTCCACTTTTGGCGTGAAATTTCTTAAATGAGGGAACTTCCAACAATCCAATAAAATTGGAACAATACTAAAAAGATTAGCATGACCCCTAAGTAATAATGACACACACAAATTGAGAAATGGTAATTTTGCAACATACCATGCATATTTGTTATGTTATTTTCTTAAAATTTTGTCTTCTAAACTAGTATCAATTATTGAAGATCAATAGTCTTAAGTTTTTGTGTTCTTTTTTGGTAATGAGATTTGTAGATGTTATTGTTTTATTTTAATTATTAATTATTAATTTATTCTAAGTTATTTACTTATTTATTTACTCATTTTATTTAATATATGTATTCACATTTATTTATAATGTTGCGACATTTTCATAACGATTAATTAAAAGTAAGATTGTGACCAGTCTGTCAACCTAAAGAACTGGGGGGACTGGGCATTAGGAAAATTCGTGAATCTAACGATGTGCTTTTAATCAAGCTTGGATGGAGCCTTCTCTCGCAGCCACATGCGTTGTGGGTTCAAATTTTGGCCGATAAATACAAGCTCAATGTTCTCCACCCGCCCACATCCCTTGTGGCGACTGGCAGGTCCATGACCTGGCGCAGTATCAAAGCTGTATGGCCTCACGTCATTTGAGGCATGAGATGGGTAATTTACAATGGCTCTCAGGCCCGCTTTTTGTTGGATTCTTGGGTGGCAGATGTCGGGCCCCTTCTTCCACATTCTCTTGGCTCCATCGGCCCCACTGACCTTTCTCGTCACGTTCACCATTATGTCGACAGCTCAGGTAACTGGTTATGGCATGAGTTCCAGCATTTTCTTCCTCACTCTATTTGTTTGCTTATTGCAGGTATTCTTCCGCCGCAACCTCACTTTGAACCTGACAAGCTGACTTGGGGCCAGTCGAGACCGGGCTAGTTTTCTACTGCAACGGCTTACTCTCAGCTCATGGAGCACGACCCTCCCGCTCTTAGGGGCCGCTGGATGTCTCTCTAGCACTGGGACGGCCCACAACGCATTCGGTCCTTCTTATGGCTCCTAACTCATGACCGATTACTTACCAATCAGCAACGACGGTGACGAGGGCTCACTTCGATTGCGGACTACCTTCACTGTCTGACAGAAGAGTCCTCTCTTCATGTTATGCGCGATTGCCCACGCGCGCGACACATGTGGCTCGCCTTCCCACTCCATGCCCTCTCTCCTGACTTTTTCCACCTTCGGGCTCCCAAGTGGATACTTTGCAATCTTCAACGACACCGGCAGTTTTGTGGCTTTGACTGGCCCATCATCTTTGGGACTGCTTGTTGGTACCTATGATCCTAGCGGAATCGGTCTATTTTCGACTCACAATTCACATGGCTGACTTCTCCGGTTCATTGCATCCTACAATATGTTCAGCAGCTATACACAGCTTCCGTCTGGCAAGCTCAAACAACTCCAGGTCGGCGACCTCGCAGGGAACAGTACATAGGATGGCATCCCCTAGCCCCAGGATGGGTGCAACTCAACACGGACGGGATGAGCAAAACCGACCCCCTCTTGGCCTCTACTGGTGGACTCATCTGCGATCATACTGGTGCTGGCTTGGAGGCTTTGTTCACAACCTTGGTTGGTGCTCTTCTTTCACTGTTGAACTCTGGGGGGTCTTTTCCGGACTGCATCTGACTTGAGACCTGGGTTACCATAGAGTGGTCTTGAAACTTGACTCCCAGGTAGCGTTGCACGCGTTCTCAGACCCCACTTCCCGCACGCAATCGTCCGATCCCCTCTTCTTTGGCATTAACGAACTGCTTTATCACAACTGGACAGTCCTTCCTCATCACACCTACAAGTTGGCTAGCGAATTTTGCTACTCAATGTAACCTTGGGCTCGCTACTTTTGACACCGCGCCCCCCGAGTGCCTATCGATCCTTCTTGAGGTTATCGTTGGGACTAGCTTCTCAAGACTTGTCACGTAATTATTTTTTTCCTTTTATGTAAAAAAAGAAAAAAGGTAAGATTGTGACCTCTTCGGCTCTCACTGCCAACCGAAATTTCTAAATTATTGTTTTTGATGACGATGCTGTCGTATATCTATCTTCAGCAAACTTAACCAATTGTTTGTAATGCATTCATTACAAGTAACTTGAGGTGGTAAGAAAGAAAAGCGTCACCATCTTTCTCTCGTATTATCCCTACCTTCAGCAGTGGGTTGTGAAACAACTAATGGAGTCACCATGGATCACGTCTGTAGCCATGTCGTTGTTTCTGGTGGGAGTAGTGACATGGGCATGGAGAGTCTTGAACTGGGTGTGGTTGAGACCGAAGAGACTTGAAAGGTACCTGAGACAACAGGGCCTCAAAGGCACACCGTATACACTTGTGTTTGGAGACTTGAAGAAGAACGCTGCGATGTTGAAACAAGCAAGTTCAAGGCCCGTAACTCTCTCCGATGCTGTTGCGCCTCGTGTCATTCCTATCCTTCATCGAACGGTCAAGGACTGCGGTAAGTCATCTCACTCTTCTTTTCTCCTTTCATTCTACTCTTTCTTTTATTTGAGCGTCCTCTTCCCTTTGCTTATTTTGTTTCTAATAAGAGAGAATTCCTCCAAAGGCCAGTTTCTCACCTTTTTCTTCAAAACCCAGATACAAATATACTGGGGCAAAATTACGCGAGTGCTTGCACGACACATGTTGGCAATTGCATCCAACTTTTGAAATTTATAAAAATATCTTCTCTTCTCCTAAATATGTTTCATTCTGTAGTTGATATGATGTTTGTGTTCATCAAAAAGATAAACTTGAATAAGAATATTAAATAGGGTGGGTATAATAAATAAGGGAAATATTAGTATGGGTGGGAATGGGATCCATATTCCATAACCACACTAGATGTAACTGCATATTATCTTATCGGTATTATTTTATTTTATACTTTTTATTTAGTTTGTATTTAAATCCGAAGTTATTGATTTGAATCTATCGGTACCCATTTCCACCATCAAATTACACAAAAGAACTTGAATTTTTTTTATTTTTATGTGTACTCTTTTATGCTCTTTTTCCTGGAAGATGAAAGTATATTTAACTCTCAAATGGGAACAAATTAGTACAATGCATATTAAAAGAAAACGAATACAGCTATGGAAAGAGGGATAAAGGTAAAACTTTTGAATAAACGTTAGGAAAAAATAGAGATAAATCTGACCATAGCACTAGAAACTTGTTAACTCTAGAGAACTGAGTAGTAGTAATAGTGAAAACAACAGATAGGCACTAAAGGCATGTAGCTTGAGATGCATCTCAAAGTTTTCTCAATAGTGGAAACAAGAAGTAGGCTCTAAAGGCATGTAGATTGTGACGCCTCTGAAAGTTTTCTCAACCTAAAGATTTGTAGCAACAATGAAGAAGCAACTTGATAGAGTAGGATAACAATCTAATTTTGATGTTTGATTTTTGGATTTTATAAACACTGCTTGAACAGAATTTTTTGCTATCTTGGTTGGGACAAGTCCTAGTTGATAATTAGGTGAGACTTTAAATTTGTTTCCAATCTCTCTTATCTATCCAAAGGTTATATGGCAATAGAAAATCTTCTTGTTTGGTTCTCTTAAAAAATCTACAACTTCTTTTAGACCAAATATCATAAACAACACAACCAAAAGCCATTATGAAATTATAAGATCTTCTTTGGTCTGACTCTAGAATTTGCAAATCCATTCTATTATATCATACCATTGCCATTATTGTATTGCACACTACAAAGAGCTAGTAGTTTGTTCTATATGATTGTTGGAAAAGGGAGATTTAAAGAATAGATAGCCAACCAAAAAGTAAAGCAAGTTTTGAAGATGTTTCCTATAGCCACACTAGCTTGAACTAGGGTACATATTTTTGTTGAGGAACAAAGATCTCCAAGCAAGATTTATTGGATAGGTCCTTCGATTGGTATCTTAACCAATTCAATTTTTTCCTTAACTTCATGTTTTATTGTTCTCTTAGTGGCTCACATTGTTACTCTCTGAGTTGGGGTTTTCTCTTCTTCCCAAACCGACTTTGTGACGCGACAATAACAAAGCTCGATCACTAGCTCAAAATGCAAATTTTCACTCACAAACAAAACACATAGAGTTAGATGTGCATTTCATCAAAGATAAGGTAGAAAATGGATCTTTAGAAATCAAGTATGTGAGTACTACTGAGCAGCTTTCCGATATCATCACCCTCACGAAGCCTCTTACTTCAACAAGATTCAATCTTTTAGTCTCCAAACTAAACCTAGTTCAGAGTCCTAGGTTTTTGTTTGAGTGGGGCTGTAAGAAACGAAGGCACAAAGGGCACAAAGGCAAATCCAACTACCAGCTAATATGAGCTGTCACACATTTTTTGTTTCAACAGAATTTATCATATCCGTTGTTTTATTTCTGTTATTATTGTATGATTCATATTCATCGACCAAGTGTATATATAAACAGTCATGGAGATGAAGTAAAATAATTTCATAAATCTTTTCATCTTGATCCTAAAGTCCACTTAACGAAATCATAATTCGTATATTTGAGTTCCTCTTATGTGATGACTAAGATCCCATCATGGTTGAGCAAGGAGACAATAATGTTATGGTTTCTTCTAGCAATCACTACATTATATAAAAATTGTGCATTTCTATCCCCATCTTTTAACTAATTATTCCTTGACTTTTTCTTTTATAAAGAGGAAGAAGCTTGTTTTATTTATTTATTTATTCACTATAAGCCTACTACGTGCATTCTTGGTATAAAATGGGTGTTCCGGATTAAGTACAATGCTGATGGCACTATTTCTAAATACAAGGCCTGTCTTGTTGCAAAAGGGTTCAATCAAACCCCTGGCATTGATTTTTTAGAGACTTTTAGTTCGATTGTTAAAGCCTCAACAATTAAAGTGGTTATGTCCCTTGCTGTTTCCCATCATTGGGATATCTAACAAGTTGACATCAACAATGCTTTTTTGAATGGTGATTGTAGGACACTATATACATCAGGGTTGCCCTAAGGATTTGAAAACAAAACATAGCCACATCATGTAAGCAAGTTAGCTAAGGCCTGTTTCATAAACTTAAACATGCATTGCATTAGTTGGGCTTTCTCAATTCCAGGTCAGACACCTCCTTATTCTATACAGTCACAATACTATTGGGCTATGTGGATGATATACTAATCACAGGAAACTCATGTCAAGCAATTCACACAGTCATCAATCGATTATAGTCTCAGTTTGCATTAAAAACACTTGCAAGCATAAATCATTTTCTTGGTTTTGAGGCTTACTAAAATTGCAATGGCTTATACCTTTCATAAAGCCAGAATATCTAAGATCTACTTAGCAGAGCCAACATGTCCTCATGTAAGCCTTGCTCCACTTCAATCACTACAACAACCAAACTATCACTTCATGATGGCACACCTTTTGAGCATCCATCTCTCTACTTTTGAGCATCCATCTCTCTACTGTTGTATTGTAGGAGCACTTCTGTACTTGTGCAACCTTCATGATGGCACACCTTTTGAGCATCCATCGCTCTATTGCTATATTGTAGGAGCACCTCAGTACTTGTGCAATACCAGACCAGGTATAAGCTTCATTGTAAACAAACTAAAAGCAAATCCTCTCAATACTCATTGAATTGCTTGTAAATGAGTACTACGTTACTTAAAAGGCACTTCAAGTTTGGGATTGCATTTTCGTCCTTCATCTACACCTCTGGACCTTCAAGCCTATACTGATTCCAATTGGGTCAGCTTTCTAGATGATAGGAAGTCTACCACTAGTTATTGTGTCTTCCTGGGGGAAACCTTTTGGATCTCCAAACAGTAATCCACAGTAGCATGGTCACGTACTGAAGCTGAATACTGAGCTCTCTTGCAAGTGTCTTCTAAACTTTTATGGCTCACATTGTTACTCTTTGAGTTGGAGTTTTCTCTTCCTTACAAACCGACTTTGTGGTGTGACAATAATGGAGCTCGATCACTAGCTCAAAATCCAGTTTTTCACTCACAAACAAAACACATAGAGGTAGATGTGCATTTCATCAGAGATAAGTCAGAAAATGGATCTTTGGAAATCAAGTATGTGAGTACTATTGAGCAGCTTGCCGATATCCTCGCGAAGCCTCTCACTTCAATAAGATTCATTCTTTTAGTCTCCAAACTAAACCTAGTTCAAAGTCCCAGGTTTTGTTCGAGTGGGGCTTTAAGAAAAGAAGGCACAAAGGGAATCCAGCTGCCAGCTAATATGAGCTGTCACGCATCTTCTGTTTCAACAGAATTCATCACAACTGTTGTTTTATTTCTGTTATTATTGTATGATTCATATTCATTGAGCAAGTGTATATATAAACAGTCATGGAGATGAAATAAAATAATAATTCCTTTCATAAATCTTTTCAACTTGGTCCTAAAGTCCATTTAATGAAATCATAATTCATAAATTTGAGTTCCTCCTATGTGATGACTAACATCCCATCATGGTTGAGCAAGGAGACAATTATGTTATGGTTTCTTCTAGCGATCACTACATTATAAAAAATTGTGCATTTCTATCCCCATTTTTTATCCAATTATTTCTTGACTTTTTCCTTTATAAAGAGAAAGAAACTTGTTTTATTTATTTATTTATCGGAGCTTGCTTTTCAAATTGATGAAGTTAGGAATATGTTGGGTTCCTGCTTAATTGCTTTTGTATAAGATTGAGAGCTTTGAATGCTTTCTTGACTTTTTCCTTTATAAAGAGAAAGAAACTTGTTTTATTTATTTATTTATCGGAGCTTGCTTTTCAAATTGATGAAGTTAGGAATATGTTGGGTTCCTGCTTAATTGCTTTTGTATAAGATTGAGAGCTTTGAATGCCTCCTTGTGAGTTTGTTTGTTTGTTTGTTTGTTTGTTTTAGTTCCCTTCTTTCCCTCACCTTTTGCTTACATTTAGCCTCAAAGGCTTTTATGAGAGTATTAAGTCCCCTAAATACTGCTTCATCATCGAACCTTTAGACATTGATGACATACTGTTGAACTTGAATGCTCTTTTCTTCTAGTTGTGTGAATGTTAGGGAACACCTCAATTGCCACATGGTATGAGCTTGTAGGGTTATTGAATTAAAGTTGTTTGGGAAATTAGTCAGCTACCTTAGGTTAATCAAGCTCTATCTAATTTTTTCTGAGAAATGAATCCTCTTACTGCTTGGTACTCCAAGTTAATTGATTCCCGATGTACTTGAGGTCTATATCATCTATGAAATTAAGGCACTCCATAAAATCTTCATTTCTATATTAAGAGCCCCAAAAGGGGAAAGCAACCTTTTGCTACAAGCCACAACAATCGGAGGCAATTACATGAAACTCCTAATTGAGAAAGTTACACTAGACAAGGACATAATGAATGCAGGTCTAGACTCTAGATAAGCTGGTGAATAATCTTTCTCTATTTAGGAAGTCAGCTGAAACAAGAAATTCAACGATAGACATATAATTTTTCACATATAAACATTATTATATGTGAACTGTATATCATTTAATAAACGAACCTTTTTCACCCTGATTGTGATATATCGGAATGGACCAAATGAATGAAGGTAAGAATTCCTTCAACTGGATGGGACCTATACCCAGGGTGAATATCATGGATCCTCAAAGTCTGAAAGAAGTGCTTCTAAAGATAGATGAATTTCAGAAGCCTAAGGGGAATCCTTTGGTCAACCTGTTAGCTACTGGACTTGCAAACTACGAGGGTGAGAAATGGGCTAAGCATAGGAAGATTATCAACCCGGCATTTCATCTAGAGAAGTTGAAGGTAAATAATTCTATTCAATATATGCAAAGGGTTACACAGATTTATGATGCATTTGTCTTGTTCCAGCTTATGATACCTGTAATATACCAAAGTTGTAATATGATGATCAGCAAGTGGGAGAGTTTAGTCTATGAGAAGGGTACTTGCGAGTTGGATGTGTGGCCTCATCTTCAAAACTTGTCAAGAGATATCATTTCCAGGACAGCATTTGGAAGCAATTATGAAGAAGGAAAAATAATTTTTGATCTCTTAAAGGAACAAGCAAGACTTGTTGTACAGGTTGTCCAATCAGTGTATATACCAGGTTGGAGGTAAATGAGCATACAAGTCTCTCAACCTAAATTTAATTAGTCAATATCCTCATATGTTTATAAATGATGTGTAGGTTTCTGCCCACTCAGACTAATAAAAGGATGGAAGCCGTTGACAAAGAAATACGAGCATCGCTTCAGACCATCATCAACAACAGAGAGAGAGCAATTAAAGCAGGTGAATCTGAAAATGATGACTTGCTGGGTTTGCTCATGGAATCAAATTTCAGAGAGATTCAGGAACATGGAAACATGACGACTATGGGAATGAGTAGTCAAGATGTGATTGAAGAGTGCAAGTTATTTTACTTTGCCGGTCAAGAGACAACCTCAGTTCTGCTTGTTTGGACATTGATTCTGTTGTCCAAGTATCCAGATTGGCAACACCGAGCGAGAGAGGAAGTCTTGCGAGTCTTCGGAGATGATGTTCCAGATTTTGATGGGTTGAATCATCTGAAAATCGTAAGTATATTTCCTATATGCACCTCTTGAGCTTTATGATTATCTCGGCTGGCGGTAAAGTAAATATGCCATCTGTTTAAGAATGCAGAACGAGTGATCTATGTATGATGATTTACATGTATAGAAACCTTGAAGAAGATAATCGTCATCTTTATACTTCCATCTAAATTTTATATCCTGTCAAAATAACAACCGAAAGGTTCTAATTAAAAAGAAATACATATGACTAAAGTGATTGCCTTATATTATCGTAGTTACCATGATTTTGTGTACCTAAAGAATAGTCGTGCTAGTTTTCAACTGTAGATTTACTTTGCTTTGATTCTCATGGCAGGTAACGATGATTTTGTACGAGGTCCTGAGATTATACCCACCAGTAGTTCAGCTTAGCCGAGCTGTCCACAACGAAACAAAGCTCGGAAGTTTGAATTTACCGGCTGGCGTGCAGATCTCGTTGCCGACAATCCTGGTTCACGTCGACCCTGAGCTATGGGGTGATGATGCATCAGAGTTCCAACCGCAGAGATTTTCTGAAGGAATTTCCAAGGCAACTAAGAACCAAGTCTCGTTCTTCCCTTTTGGATGGGGTCCTCGAATTTGCATCGGCCAAAACTTTGCCTTGGCAGAGGCAAAGATTGCTTTGGCGTTAATTCTGCAACGCTTCTCATTCCACCTTGCCCCATCTTATGTTCATTCTCCTCGCACAGTCGTAACGCTTCAGCCGGAACATGGCGCTCCTTTAATTTTACATAAGCTGTAACTCCGAACATCTATGACAACTAGCGGTATAGCGAAAATCGTGTGATATACACTGGTTTTTCGTTATAAAATATATATTATAGTTAACACGTTTTCCTTATTTTACTAGTGCTGTAAATGCACCGAGATTTCCCGTTATGAGCTGGGTTCCTATTTTAGTTACTTTAGTATTTTTTATTATGTTCAGTTCTATTCGTTTGGTACTGGGCGTTAAACACCATACCGTTCTCGGAGTATTTATATACTGGATGTAAATATTGGTCAGTATTGACCTGTTTGTCTGATATATATCGATATTTACAATACCAGCCATGTATTGACTAGTACAGAAAATTTTAAAAAATTTAGGGCCCAAGTAGTAAAATTTTCATTTTTTTTTCTCTTCCAGTCCACTTCTGGTCATTGGTGTAGTGGGTTTCTCCACAATTTAGACACGGGAGCACCTCTGGAAACGAAATTATGGGGAGTTCACTAAGGTCGTTTCCTGAATTGGGATCGTGGGTACCGTTGCATAGTAATCGAAGTAGATTCTCTTAAGGTAATTAATATCCTCTCCGCCTCACATAATCTGTTGTTTGACCCTTTTCTTTTGGTGACAAGTATACGAGACTTGGTCCACGAGAAGTGAGAGGTTCAATTCCAACATATCTATCGGGAAGGCAATCAATGTGCAGATAGATTGGTCGCATTAGCCTATCGAGCGGGTCCTGGCTTGCATTACCTACGAGATCCTCCAGAGTCTATTCGAGACATTCTCACGTATGATATGCATGACATGATTTATCCTCACACCCTGCTTTAGCTAAGCCGGGCCTGCGAGTCAATTTTGTTTTCGTTTTTTTCTTTGTAAACAAAAAAAAAATCAATTTTTTTTAAAATTTAACTCTCTCTCCCTCTGTCTTTCTTTTTTTCAAAGAATTTTTTAATTAGTTATTTAGTTAAATTTTTATTGTAATTTTTAATTTTAATTTAAAATTTTAAAATAAAATAAATGTTTTTATTACTAATAATAATTATACTTAAATAAAATAAAAATAAATTATTTTATTTAAATTTATTTTAATCAATTATATAATATTTATTAATAAAATATTAATAAAAATAGTTTATTTTTTAAAATATATAATTTAAAAATTATTATTTATAAACTAATATTTATTGTTATATATTTTTAATTATTAAAACAAATTTTATTTGAAATATATATTTTTTAAAAATATTTTTAAATTTAATTATATTTATTAATAATTATTAAATTAATTTTAAAAACTAAACTAAATTAAGGTATTTATAATTTTAGTAGTAATTAATTTTAATCAATTAAATATATAATGACAATAAATTAAATAATATATGTTTTTGTTTCATATTTTAATTCTACTCGCTTGTTTTCTTATCGTAAACTTTTGTTATAGATTGTAATAATTTGAGAGTTAAAGATATTTATTATTCTTTTTATTAGATATTTTGTTGTAATTATTATTTATTATATAATGAAAATTGAAATTGCAATATTTTAAATATTTTCTATTGTTCTTAATTTTATATTTGTGTGATGATAATTGTCTTTTTTCCATATAAATTGTAGTTATTATTTATATATAAAATATCTGAAAATTATTGTCATTTCATATTAATTATGATTATTATTTATTATTCTGATTTTTGAAGACGTGGTTTAAAATATACAGTACAATATAACAATGAACTATTTTGCAATTTTTAAAAAAATCCAGGGAATATTTTATAAATTTAAAAAATTATCAGAAACGGTATCCGGTATTGATTGGTACCGATACCGGTGCCGTACCAAAATCCAATTCGATATTAAATCCGGTATAGTATTCGCAACATTAGTTCTAAGTCTACCTGCTTTATTTTGAATATAAGGACCTCACAATTACTAATGATTATATTGTGTTGGGACCCAATCCGGAGACCGGCGCCCCAACCCAAAAACGGAAGACGGAACGAATAAAACGATTGATCACAAAGCGAACCAAATCATTAACAAATCGAAAACGGGCTTGGA
>JANIJH010000005.1:48095304-48110863 GCA_024520975.1 Erythroxylum areolatum
TTTGTGTTGGATGCCGTGGTATAACCCGCAAACACACGCTGGGTGGGAAATGCTAGCCCAGGTGTGGGGTCCAACAAGATCAGATAAACAAGTTTAGCATAAGTTGCTAAATTATAATTTATTTATTAAAGTTATAATGATGGTATATTAAAAGATTAGGTGGCATATGAGAGTTAAGCGAGATTATAATATGATACAGTTTACTCTTTAATTTAACTTATCATCTCCAATATAATCTACTATTTATTTTTTTTATTTACTTTGGAAGACCTATAGATTCCTTTTCTTCCAAATGAACTATATGGTAATTCCAAATAAGATCCTAAATTTGATTAAGTCATCATTGGACCTCCATTTTAATCTATATATACAAGCAATGATACTAGATTGAAAGCTCATCAAGCAATACAGATTGTGGATACTTTGTTTCCTTTTCCATATAAAATTAGTGAATTCACAATGGAAAATATAAGAGATCAATAGATATAGAATCTTCATGACAAATTAGACAAATAAGAGAGATAAGTGATGAGTTATCATGCCTTTGTGGATAATTTCTCCTTAACTGTTAGCCATAAAATGAATAGAAATTTTAAAGAAGCTTGCTTAAATCTAACCAACTGGTACTATAGAACCTTGGGCCATTAATCCTCATAAGATCTCATGTTT
Organism: Erythroxylum areolatum; assembly: GCA_024520975.1. Classification (NCBI taxonomy): domain Eukaryota; kingdom Viridiplantae; phylum Streptophyta; class Magnoliopsida; order Malpighiales; family Erythroxylaceae; genus Erythroxylum; species Erythroxylum areolatum. The sequence continues at coordinate 48,095,974 of JANIJH010000005.1, forward strand.
GTGAAGGAACCTAAAGGACATTTTAACCAAGTGAATTTATCCTTCCTAGAAGATTGTGGATTAAAAGTCAGAAAAATCATAAACCATTCCTCACTATAAGCCTAACTGTTCCTTCCATGACTTTTTTAATAGTGGCTACATCATGATTTATGTTTCTTAATAGTGAGAATTGTGCACTATGAGCCATAGGTCCCAAGGTGCTTTAATCATCTTGCCAAAATTTTATGCTAGCTCCATTTCCTAATCCACATTTGATCATTTTCTTTATGTTCTCTTTAAGCTTAAAGACACAATAGATAGTCCAAGAAGAATTAGTCCAAGAAGAATGACATTTTAAAGTGGATAAATAGAAATTTTAAGCCTTTAAATAATTAGTATAAACTAATTTGACCCAAAGAGATTCTTTATTCTCTAATATCCTCTAGATTCTCTTTGCCATATGTATTTTATTTCTTAATTTAATGGAGACTATTCCACAATATTCCCCCTTTCCATAAGTATTTTGTTTCTTAATTTAATGGAGACTATTCCACAATTTTCCACCTAACTTTACCTCGGTAACCCCTTCTTATATGACTAGATCATAGAAAGCTCTTAAGCATCTTCTCTATTATTTTCACCATGATCTTAGGAAACATAATATGAGAGCACCAATATACATGCCTAAAATTAAGCATATAATTTATTAGTTGCATTCTCTTAGTAAAAGAGGACTCTTATTATATCAACTATTGGTCCTCTTTTGTATTTTTTCTATGAGAGGCAAGAAATCTCTATATAAGGGCCTCTTATTGGAGATTTCTACTCATAAATAAGTAAAGGGTATATGCTTAATTTGGAGCCTCGTCATATTCAAGATCCATGGAGAAAAAAATGTGAAGTTGTTGAAGATATGAAGTCAATTTTTTTTTCATTTCTAATCTAAATAAAACTTTGAAGCACCTAATGGTAGACATTAGAGTGTTACTAAAGTTAAGATACACCTAAAAGAAGCAAGAATCCATTAAAAAAGGAGAGATTATAAATCTTGAGTTTTTGCATTTAAAGTGAAATTTAAAACTCTTATCATGGCTAATCATATGACTAGTTAGCCTTGACAATACTTTCATACTTAGAGGGTAAGGACAAAAGATGCCCCTGCCTTAATGCTTTTTAGCTCCTTTGAAGAGCCTAGTAGGTTCACTATTGACTAAAATGATATATGAGACAATGGATATGGATTAATAGATCTAATAAATGAATCTTAAAGGAAAGACAAAACCATGTAAGTTATTAATGATGAAGCTCCAGTCAATTAAAACAAATGCCTTACGAAAATCCACTTTAATTGCATAAATTTTAAAGGAATGCTTCCTATTGTAATTTGAAAAAGTTCCTAGACCAAAAGTATGTCATCTTTGATCTATCTTCTTATCATGAAAGAACCCTAGGTTTGATTGATCAAAGGTTAAAGCACTCTTTTGAGCCCAGAGACTGAAAGTTTTACTATTACTTTGTAAATGATGTTACTACAATAAATAGTTATGAATTCTTTCAAGGAACATGGATTGGAAATCTTTGGAATAAGGCTAACAAAGGTCTTGTTAATTTCCTTCATCATAATGCTCTATTTGAAGAATTATATTACAACTTCTATTACTAATTGCTTTAGCACATGCCATAATTTTTAAAACAAAGCGTTAATGCCATTAGGTCTTTGAGCCTTATTTGTATGTAAAGTAAAAAGATCTTTCTTTATCTCATATTCAATAATAGGTAATGCCAACCTATTTGCATCTGATGCTGGAATTATATCAATGATAAAAGATTGTAGCAAATGAACTAAAGGAAAGAAATTAGAGGAGCCTAAAGAGTTGCAAAAGTATGCATAGGTTTCTTCCAATAATTTTGATCAAATAGAAGTTACAAAGCTATCAAGTTTTTGGAGGGAGAATATTCTATTAAATTTCCTCCTAGAAAGAATGAATTTCAGGAACAAGGAATTGCTCCTATATCTATGCTAAACTCATTGAACCCTTGACCTCTACCTAAATAGGGAATAATTTACTTCCACAACTTACACATATTCATTTAATGCCTATTTTTATTCTATTTATTTTGTATAAGTTTATACAGTTTTGATAAAGAAGTAATTGAACCTTGGTGAGCCTATACTTATCTAAAACAACAACTACTTGAGTGTTATTGTATCCTTTTTGGTTCATTGTTTTAAGTTCCTTCTTGATTATTGACATCATTCTCCTATAAATAAAGGATTTTTACCCTTTAAAGAAGTGATTTAGGCCCTTGAAAAATAAATTCTCAAACTTAAGATCATTAATAAGGAAGTTGTTGAACCTGAATGGAGAGTGTCTTTTATGCTTTAGATCTATTTAACGGATAACTATAAGTGCGTGATCAGAGAAGAGAAGGTATCAAATAAATATAGTCTCTTTGGAAAGTAATTTAACCAATGGCTATCTACCTTGCTTTATCAAGTTTCTTCCTTAAGAGCCATCTTTTTAGTTGCTTGTTACTCCAAGTGAAAAATTGTCCTTATAGATTGAGATCAATGACTCTTATGCTAAGTATTTATTTGTAGAATCCCTCCAAATGATTTCTTAAGGAACCATTGCCTTCAATTTCTAAAGCGTATAATGTGCTATTAAGTCCCTAAATACCATTTAGCGCCTATATATAGAGGAAGATATTCACTGTAATTTACTCCATAAATAAGTTCTCTAGAAGAAAAAAAATTGAAGCATAGATGAATGAGACATGAAAATGAGTTTTTTCTAGTAACACTTCAATTTTCATACGAAGAACTTGATCAATTATGATAATGCTTATAACTTTTATTTTAATGGGATCAAAAGAGAAAATAATATCCCATTATAGTAAGAGTAGTGATTAGAGATAAAATGCCAATTAAGCTTAAGAAATCTAAGCTTATTGATATTTTCCTCTTTCAACTCAGATTTCAGACAATATATTAAGAAGGAATTTAAATCTTGGAGATAATAAAAAAGAAGTTGTTGCTTATTGGGGTTTTTCAACCATCTCACATTCTAATACAAGAAAGTCATTATCAAGATAGAGGTAAGGTAGTTACATAATTCTTCCTCTTATATTTCCTCGTTGTTTTGGTCTTAAAACTATATCCAAAATTAGTATTATTTAAATGAGTTAACAAAATTGATTATCAAAACATTGTAAATAGTCTCCTCCTTAAAAGTCATACCATTATTAGTATCAACCTAAGGATGAATTAATGACCGTAGAGCAATAATTTTAGCCAATTGTTCCTCAGTCCTAAAAGGTGACTCACTTTAAGTGAAAAGAGATGAAGGGGATAAAAGTTGGTTTAGGGGATCTTGAGTATATGAGCCTATGCCATCAAGGCTATCCAGGAGATCATAAAATAAACTTGAGTTAGTAAGAATCTAGGAATTGTCAAAATTTAGACTTCTAAAGTAGTATTTTGAGAAACATTCTCTAAAGAGCTAATTCACATTAACTGAAAGTCACCTTTAAAGAATTTCTTTTCTATTGGTTTCTAGGAATTTCCAAGATGATAACATCGAGGCCTCCATTATTAAGAGACAATAACTACATCTTAGACTAGAGCTTTTTTAATGCTTATGAGCCTAATCATTAAGTGGTAGGAAAGTAGGTCCTTTGTAAAAAAAAAACTATTACTGCAGAATGCCACTTAGATACACCTTCCCTAAGCAACTTAAGAAGTGGAGCAACAATCACATTACCAACTTCCATTGGATAAGGTAGGAATGTTAATAAGCTACAGGGGATGAGTCATTGAGAACTTGCTTATAACAATGTGTTAGAAAGGAGTCAAAGGAAGGTTAGTTTCTTGGATGGAGTTGAAGGGATTATGAGTAACTTGGTAATTATTAAATACCCATAAGTTGCCTAATTCATTGTTCTTTCACTCTATTTAAATTTTTATTTCACTACTTACTTAAAAGATTACTTCTATAGTTATCAATTGAAGGAGTTTTATATCCTAGACCATAAAAGACAATAACATCCATTATAGGCTGGTAATAATAATGTTGCATAATATTAAATGACACACTTGTACATACCACCATCTAGCCATCTCCATGTCGATATTATAAGACTACTTTTTAATATTTTAATGCACTATGAATTAAAGGTTTAGCCAAAATAGTTACTCATAAAGCAAAAAATTGTTAGGCATCTGTCTTCTTCTTCTCTTTATATTAGTTATAGCAACCCCTTCCCATTAGGTAAGAATATCACTTTCAACATTTTCAATATCATCCTGATCATTGCAAAAAATCTTCCACTACCAATTCTGTAGTTTAGTCTTTTCCTTCTTTCTTTCTCATTTTAATATTCTTCAAAACAATGTCTTCATTTATCATTTTATATTATTGTTAACTTTCTTACAAGGTTACACATCACCTTTGATCCTAACTAAATTTTTGTTAAATTGAGTGGTTCACCTACCTTTCAAATGTTTGTCATAATAAAAAATAATAATATGGTTCTTTATACTAAGAACTAGTCTCATGTAAGCCCAAGATAAATCATAGAATCTTTCTAAAGATGAATTATCAGAAGTACTTGAACTCTCTTACATTTATTTGTAAACAAAAATGCAATTAAATAAGTGTAGTAAACTAAACGAATATGACATGCACCTTTTTATTGTAAACTAGTAAACAATCATGCCTTATTAAGTGAATAATCTACATAGATATGTATAAAAGTGAATTAAATAAAAAGCCATCACAAAATATATATTGTTCAACCCAAACAAAGCAAAATCACATCTTAGATTCTACGAACATACACAAAACATAAACTTTTAAAAGAATTCCATATTCTTGAAAAAAGTATCCAAAACGAAAAAGTTGAACAAGTACATGACGTAAAATGCTATTATGAATTATTCTTAAGCAGGAGACTAAGTGAAATATTCAAAAAAGCAGGCTTTTAGTTCACAAAATTCCACTTACTTACTAAATAGAGTCTTAATAAAATACTATATGAAACATATAAATAAATTGGTAATATTATGCCCACCATAAGCTATTGTTAGTTCTCCATTAAATTTCTTTTTGTATCATCTAAAGAAAATCATATAAGACAATATAGTGATCAACTTAGATTATGGAATCTTAATATCCTTACTACAAAAAAGAATGCATATACATATTATACCTATCTATTCTAAGAAGTTGTCCTTATAAAGTTGCAATAAGTATCATTTTCTTCATAATAAATCTTAAGGGTTAAGACCACCACCATGTCTTCAAGAACTAGATTTATAAACTTTTGCCATAAAAAAACTCATCCTTTTTTATCTTTTTTACCTTTAAAAGTGTTAGAAACGTAATCTAAAGAAAATTGCTTATCACTATTAAAAGATAATGTATGATAAAAAGATTAACAATATCCCACCATTTTCTATGGCCTTTATGCCATGCCACCATCACCACTACTTGTTCCATACTTCACTAATATAACCATTTTTTATTTTCTTTAGAAGTTCTTAACTTCACAAATTAATATCATAAATAAGTGATGCTACCTGACTGATTAACAGAGTCTTGAATCCAAAAGAGTTGGGGATATGGGATTACTCCACTTGTAAATTTCCAACATCTCCCCTTATGTTTCTTTTTTATGTGTGATTAATCCGCTTATGAATTTCCAACATTTCCCCCTCATTACTGCATTCATTTATATCGGAATAGCTCCCCCTCAACCCATAGATTATGGGAAGCCATTTGTTACTAAGAATATCTATTCATCAAACTTCGCTATCCTAGCTCTGATAACAATCAATTAAGGGGGCCTGAGGAAAAATTAGTGCCTGATCCAAGTGAGCTTATATATAACTAGGACATTGTATCTCAACTCAAAACCTTCATGCAATAGGTAATAAGTCATATCTTTATATGTGAATTTCCAACATAAGTATGATTTAGGATAATTTTTTAAATTTAGAACTTCGACTTTTATAAAATTTCAATTTAGTTTTAGTATAAAACTAGTATTTTAAGTATTGTTCATTCAAAAAAAACTGGTATTAGCTGCTAGTAGATCTTAGTAACAAAGTTACTAATTTGTGCTTAATTGATTATACTTTTATTCCATAACACTTAGTGATTAATGCTATGAAATGCTTAAGACATTCACTTTAGTTTATATTTGGTTTTAGGTACAATTTAGAAGAGAAAGAGCTAAAATGAGTTGAAAGCACACTCATTGAGCCGTCTTCTTGAGATTCAAACTCAATTGCCATCATAGAGTAATAAAGAGAAGGATTAGAGTGAAGAGGGGGAAGCAAAGTGCATAAAATGAAGAGTATGGCCATGAGTATTAAAAGAAGTCACAACCGTGACTAATTTATCGTGGCCATTACTTATCAAACTTGATGTGTCATAGTTGTGAGTCATTTGCATGCGCATGACACTCCAAGTCATGCCCATGGCATCACATATCATTGCCATAACTTTCACACCTGGGCTGCCTGAAGACCTAATTTTCACTATAAATATAACATGTTGTGACGGCAAAAGGTGTGAAGAGAGTGAAACATTTTTGTGGAGTGAAGTCTCAATTTTGTAAAGGAAAAGGGGCAAATCTCTCATCCTTCGGAGACCCATGGAGGGATAAGCTTCTCAACACCGATTCGGAGGTGATATCGACGCCAAAGAACCCGGTTAAGCATTCTCTTTTTGTATTTGTTGTTCTTTTTCTCTCTATGAATTGTTTAGGTTATCCTATACTTATAGATTTGGGATTTTCTTATATGAATGATCTTTATTCTCGTTCTTGATAGATTGTTTATGTATGAACCCATTACTAGAATCTTAAATACAGTTTGTAATCATTATATTTGGATTCATTTGGTACAATTAATGGCTTCGTATTATTAGGAATACAATTTGTAATTGTTGTGTTTCCGATTGGTATCGAATCATTAAGGATAGCGTAACCTAGGTTAAATGACCCAAGTATATGTAGTTGTTACCTTGATTAATTTATTTTCCTAACTCGTAATGCGTTGTCCAATTAAATCTAGAGAGCCTAGGTTGTTTGATAGCTAGGTTCGATTAAAAAACTTGTTTTAATTGAAGAAGATATAAGGGAAAATAGGGATTGATAAAGCTTATCGTTAACCTACAATTAATAGTTACTATGAGAAGTATGGGAATAACAATTCAATGAAGTATGTTTAATTATGTATAGGCCAAGATTGAACCGATAACTGGATCCCTAATGTATTCTTAACTTTTCATCATTTTTGAATATTTTCTTTAATTTGATTTTGTTAGTTTAGTTTCATTTTATTTTTTATTTAAAACCAAACCAAACCCCCCATAACCTAAACTTCAACTATTTTCATAACAAAAGCTAACCGAACACTCTTTGTAGGATCGACCTAGACTTACCACTAGCTATAGTTTTAGGTCTAGTTATTTTGTATAGTGTTACGACGCGCTATCACAATTTTGGCACCTTTGCTAGGAAGTGCAGTGTTTTAGTTTTTATTCTCGATTTTAATTGGTATTTTGTACATATTTGTTTATGATTAGTTTCTTTTAAGTTATTTCATGATCTTTTCACTTTTTTTTTTAGTTTTTGTGTGTTAATAATAATAATAATAATAACAACAACAACAACAACAACAACAACAACAACATCAACAACAACAACATCAATAATAATAGTAGTAGTAGTAGTAGTAGTAGTAGTAATAATAATAATAATAATAATAATCATCATCATCATCATCATAATACATGGAAGGAAGTAGTTTTTCCTATGACTCATATTCTCATTCCTATAGCCAAGTTTAGAGTGATCATACAAACTTTAGTTATGGATGGGATAACCAACAAAATTACTTCCTTGACAGTTTGTAAAACATACAACAATTCCCATATGGACCAGAAGCTTCTTATTACGACTCAGGTCCATCTCTGGAAGAATTACTTAAAGTTATGTCTGCTAACAATATTCAAATTTAATAAAACAATCTACAATTCTAGCAGGATGTAAGACAATTCTGGCAAGATACAAGGTCTAGGGTCCAAGATTGGGAGACCCAACAACACTCAAGTACATCTCTAGAAAAATTAGTTAATGTTTGTGTTGCTAGTACTTTGCAAATTCAATAGGCTATAAAATAGCTTCAACAGGGTGCACAGTAGCTTCAACAGAGTGTACAACAATTATAGCAAGATACAAACTCTTGAATCCAGAACTTGGTAACTCAGATGGGTTAGATGATGGAAGCTATCATCTACTTAGAATCACCAAGCAGAGAGACTCAACCATCATAATCCAAGATGAACCTAAGGTTGTTAGCACAAAGACCTTATAGAGTGAAGAGGAGCTTGAGAATCTTGAAAAGACTATGCAAGGAATTGCTAGTGAAGAAGAAGTAGAGAAGGAGCTCGAAGCAGAAAATAATCTATCATTTAGCTCAAAGGTAAATACTGAGTTCCTAATTGTTATCGAAACTAACCCTTCACCTTTACTTGGCAGATTGGCAAAATTAAACGAGGATGAGAAAGGTGAAGAGATATTCTAAGAGTGCGAGGACTTAGTAGAGATTGAGATTCTAAAGATAGGGAGTATGCTGAAGATGGGAGGTCATCGACTTCGACCTTATCCTGAACAACCTCAAATGGAGGAAGCACATGTGACAACTGAAGATCATAATTTTGTCACATGATGAGGAAAACAAGGGAATCGAGCCAATGACAATAAATAAAGGCACTGCTTGGGAGGCAACCCCAAGGAAGTTTATTTCTTTTCCTTTACATTTTCGCATTTGTTTCTTATACGTATGTGTGTTTTTATGTTTTTTTGTTTCTTACATGTTTCTAAATTTTTAATAAAAAAGAGAGAGAATCAAACAAACAAATAAACATATTTTTGTTTTTTTATTGCTTTTAGGATTGTATAGTCATGATTAAAGAGTGAATTGACTAGAATAATCCATGCCAACTTGAGTATTTACTTTTAATCTTATGATTTGTCAATATTCATTAACTTTAGAAGAGTAGTGATTAGTGGTAAAAACAAGCTAGTGACATTTTGAGTCTTTATAGACTTACACATGCATATCAATCTCATTGTCTTTGTGTGATCTTCATGATATATACATCCTGACTTTGCCTTGAATTTCTATTTAAAACTATGTTTTTATCACATGCATTAACATAGAAATGATATAGGCATTCTTTATTTTTATAAACTATATTAGCCAAATAGCCTACCTTTTGATATGAAATTTCCCTTTGTTCAACCCCTTTAAGCTTTACTAGTCTTTCTTTTTGTGCTAACCACATTGCATGCTTTAAACCTAACCAAATGTCCTACTCAAGCTTTAAAGCTAGTGGAGCATTTATTGATTGTTGATGATTGTGGATATGTAAATGTATAAGTGTGGGGGTGTGCATATGTGTAGGATGGTTATAATCATTGAAATGTCATTTTATGTCTTATTAATGGATTCTAAGGTTGATGTAGCTTTTGTCAATTCTTAAATGAAAAAAAGAAAAAGAAAAAAGCAAAAAGAAAAGAAAAAGAAAATTGTTACATAAAATTATCAAGGAGGAAATGCAATTGTTTTGAAAAGTTATTCATGATTAATTTCTCCTCCTAAAGTTATATGGAATGTATGATATGAGTATAATACATATGAGGTAGATATGGCATTGAAACATCACTCCTTATAGTTTCAATATATTGTTATCATCGACATTTATTAGTGATCCCTTCTAATTAATTATGCTTCATGCGGTTTGTGGTGGTTGTGAGCTATGAAACAAAGTTTTTGCATTCACCATAGCTAATGTACATAATTGTGAGTGAGTGTTGGTTTTTATGTTAGATGGTATATTGAGTGTTTTTCTTATTTCACTAGCTTTATGCTACATTATCCAAATACATCTCACTTTACCCTTGCCCACGTTATAACCTTAAAAAAGTCCTTTGATTCATGATTATGCATGTGAATCATAATGGTGGAGAAATGAAATGATATGCAAAGTTGTGGAGTGTCCTGATCATGAATTGTGTTTGAGTGTACTTATAGATCTATCTTATTTAAAAACATCTTGTCCAAGTCTACCTTTAGATTGCTCAGTTTCTAAAGGTGATGAATGTTGATTGATCATAAGTTGAAGCGTTGAATGTTGAGTTCTAGTCATGGTTTTGAAAGTTATTCATCTTTTCTTATGATTATCTATTCTTGGGAAATATGAAAAATGAGTAAGTGTTTCAAATTTGTGACTTTGATTTTGATGTTTTACCTAGGGAAGGTCAAAAGCTAAGCATAGAGGAAATTGATATGTGCTTAATTGATTATACATTTGCTCCATAACCCTTAGTGATTAATGTTATGAAATGCTTAAGACATAATTTAGTTTATATTTAGTTTTAGGTACAATTCAGAAGCGAAAGAGCTAAAGTGAGTTGCAAGCACACTCATTGAGACATCTTCTTGAGATTTAAACTCGCTGTCTTCAAAGAGCAATAAGGAGATGGATTAGAGTGAAGAGGAGGCAACAAAGTACATAAAATAAAGAGTATGGTCATGAGTATTGTAAGTCATGGCCATGACTAATTTGTTATAGTCGTGAATCATCATTTATGACCATGACAATCAAGTCTGCATGGGCATGACACTTTAAGTCACGCAATGACTCATAGTCATGCCCATGACACATCATGTCATGGCCGTGACTTTCACACCTAGGCTAACCGAAAACCTAATTTTCATTATAAATATAACATGTTGTGATGACAGAAGGTATGAAGAGAATGAAATGTTTTATGGAGTGAAATTTTGGTTTTGTAAGGAAAGAAGGGGCAAACCTCTCATCCTTTGAAGACCCATAGAGGGATAAGCTTCCTAACACCAGTTTGGAGGTGATATCGATGTCGAAAAACCCGGTTGAGCATTCTCTCTTTGTATTTGTTGTTCTTTTTCTCTCTAGGAATTGTTTAGCTTATCTTATGCTTATGGATTTGGGATTTTCATGTATGAATGATCTTTATTCTCGTTCTTGATAGATTGTTTATGTATGAATCCATTGCTAGAATCTTGAATATAATTCGTAATTGTTGTCTTTGGATTCATTTATGGCAACTAATGACTTTGAATTATTAGGGATACAATCTGTAATTGTTGTATTTTTTATTGGTATCGAATCATTAGGGATAACGTAACCTAGGTTAAATGACCCGAACGTATGTGGTTGTTGCCTTGATTAATCTGTTTTTCTAACTCACAATGCAACTATCTAATTAATTCTAAAGAACTTGTTATAGGTTACTCGATGACTAGATTTGTTTAAAGAGCTTGTTTAATTGAACAAGACCTAAAAGAAAACCGGGGTTAATAAAGCTTATCGTTAACCTACGATTACAATTCAATAAAGTATATTTAATTGTGTATAGGTCGAGATTGAACCGATGACAAGATTCTTAATGTATTCATCACTTTTCATTATTTTTAAATGTTTTCTTTAATTTGCTTTTGTTAGTTTACTTTCATTTTATTTTCTTATTTGAAATCAAATCAAACTCCCATAACCTAAACACCTATTATTTTTATAATAAAAGTTAACCGAACACTCTCTGTGAGATCGACCTAGACTTTCTGTAATTGTTGTATTTTCGATTGGTATCGAATCATTAGGGATAACGTAACCTAGGTTAAATGACCTGGACGTATGTGGTTGTTGCCTTGATTAATCTATTTTCCTAACTCACAATGCAACTATCTAATTATTCTAGAGAACTTGTTATAGGTTACTTGATGGCTAGATTTGTTTAAAGAGCTTGTTTTAATTGAACAAGACCTAAAAGAAAATCGGGGTTAATAAAGCTTATCGTTAACCTACGATTAATAGTTGCTAGGAAGTATATGAGAATAACAATTCAATAAAGTATATTTAATTGTGTGTAGGTCAAGATTGAACCGATGACAAGATTCTTAACATATTCATCATTTTTCATTATTTTTAAATATTTTCTTTAATTTGCTTTTGTTAGTTTACTTTCATTTTATTTTCTTATTTGAAATCAAACCAAACTCCCATAACCTAAACACCTATTATTTTTATAATAAAAGCTAACCGAACACTTTCTGTGAGATCGACTTAGACTTATCGATAGTTATAATTTTAGGTCTAGTTATTTTGTGTAATGTTGTGACACGTAATCAGTTACCCTTACTGTACCATTTTCCATCTGGGAAATTACGACACTCATGTCATTGTTTAAAACATTTTGGCTGTTGCATTCTGTTTAAATACGCAGAAACAAGTATAATATCGAAGACAATAAATATCAGGTAGGATAACTTGCAAAATGTGGACGTAGATTCATATTTGGTTTAGATTCAATTTTCATTATCCTGTTATAGCAAGAACAATAAGCTTATCTTTAGTTGTGGATGGCATAATATCACTGGACGATGTTTGACATGTAAACATTTGAACTCTCATAAAAAAATTCATATAATCTCAAATTTTTTATAAACAAATTTCAGTGACATTTTATTTGATGTTTTTATAACAAATGACACGCATTCGTATAATCACGGCACCGAAAAGGTCATCTCGTAGCTGATGTCGGTCGTTTCCCTTTTCTCGGTTTGGACGGTGGTTATGAGTCCTCACACTTTTCACGTGTGGTCGACTATATTTGATATTTCTTATGCAAGTATTTATAAATCACATAAGATTAATTTTTAAATATGATTTGAAGCTACTTGTCAACTTTTTTTTAATTTCCAAATGCTACGTGGAGAGTTAAAATGAAATTGTTAAGTTTTACGAAGGAAGTAAATTGAAAAGAAGTGCGTTTATGATAAAAGCATAAAAGAAGATTAGTGTTGCGGACAGGACAAAGTGGGGATGGCAAGTCTCCATCCCAACAGTACGGAAGTAACTGTCCTGGCAATTGCCCCCACAGCACAGGCGGTGGTTGAAGGACAGCCATCCGTAGTTGAAAAGTCCAAATGCCCATAAACAAAAGCAAACGATTATAACCAAACATTTGTATTATTATCATATGAGATTCCATCAATTATTGAACATGATGCTGTTTCATACATACCTACCGCATTCTTCTTGGCACGGGAAATACAGCAAGTAAACAATTACATACATGTACTACACTTCCCAATTTATAGTTACACTTTTTTTTTTAATCTAAGCCTAATCTTGCTAGTCATAAGATGTATTTTTGGTTTAATCAAAGTCAAACAAAGAACCAATGTAATTATGATGGGTTTAATTTGAGATTGTAGGCAGAGTTTAGGAACGAAAAACAAAAAGTTAGAGAGATTAAGGAAAGAATTCAGATAAAGATATACTTCTGGGAATGTTTTATGATCCTCTCTACTAAAAATACAGCTATTAATATATAGCCTTTTAGTTAAAGAGGAATTAGGAAACTAATTAACTTAAAAATAAATAAACCTAAACCCATTGAACCACTTTGGCTGCGTCCCAGCCTAATACTACAGAATCAATAAATTACTTCCTAAATTACTTTCACAATAAGTGGGATTATTGAATGGCAAATTACTTCATAAACTACTTCCACAACAAGTGGGATTATTGAATGGACTTATTCCAACGTTACCTAACTAATACACTTCCCCACTGACCATAATAACTCCAAAAATTTGCGCTTGGGACATATCAACTCTTTCCCCCTTCGCTTGGTCCTTGTCCTCAAGGACAAAGTCAGGATACACCCTCAACAACCGTCGTGTATCTTCCCACGTTGTGTCCTCTAGAGGTGTTCCTCTCCATTTAACGAGTATTTCTTCTTTGGGTCTATAGCGGCCTTTCTACTTCACCTATCAGCTCAAGACCTTTTCAAGTTGTGGCAATACAGGATGCTTCTCACTAGAAGAGCAAGCAAGGGGAAGTAACCTGAATATCACCAGCACAAGGTTTTAGCTGACTTACATGGAAGACATTGTGAATTCTAGACCCCTCTGGTAACTCCAATCGATAAGCAACAGCTCCAACCCATCCAATAATCTTGAAAGGACCAAAGAAACCTGGGGATAGCTTGAGCGAAGCCCAGAAAGCCACTGAAGTCTGTCTGTAAGGTTGAAGCTCAAGAAAGACATGGTCCCCCACCGCAAATTCTATATCTCGGCGATGACAGTCAGCCATACTTTTCTATTATGTCTCGGGCTTGAAGAAGGTGAAGTCTGAGATCTTTCAAGATGGAATCTCATTCCCGTAGTTGTGCATCCACGTCAGCTACTTTCAAAGTACTAGGGATACACCTTAAAAGAGATGGTGGTGGGGTTCCATAAACTACATCAAATGGAGTTATTTGAGTGAAAAAATGACGAACGATGTTGTAACTATATTTGGCCCAGGCTAACCAATCTTTTCATTGCTCGGGTTGATTACTAGTAAAGCACCTCAAATATTGCTCCAAGGTCCGATTAATAACTTCTGTCTGCCCATCCGTTTGTGGGTGATAGCTAGTGCTCATATTTAACCGTGTTCCTTACAACTCAAACAAAGTTATCTAGAAATTACTAATGAAAACCTTATCACAGTTGCTTATAATACTTGTGGGCCTTCCATACAGACACACAATATTTTCCATAAAAGCTTTAGCACCCATTGGGCATTGACGGGTGTCGACAAGGCCACAAAATGGGTATACATTGACAAACGATCTACCACGACCATTATTGTCTGACAACCTCCAAAAAGGGGTAATCCTTTAACGAAGTCCATAGATAAGTCGGTCCAAATCCTAGTCAGTATTAGGAGTGTAACATCCCGTCACCGATGGGATGGGTACAGTTCATTGCATTCATTATTGGCATGTTCATGCATTATTAGTTATG
>JANIJH010000005.1:48164773-48175035 GCA_024520975.1 Erythroxylum areolatum
ATGTCTTGTTTTTCCAAGTATACCCCTCATTAACCTTGTTCTCCCAATTTTGCCCCTTCTTCATTTATTTGTTTCATTCACTAACTTCTTTAACCCATTAAAACACCATATTAATTCTAACTTAATTCTAGCACTTCATTCAAATTTCTAATTTCTATTCATACTTGTTAATTTAATGACTCCACTATAAAATAATAAAATAAATAAATAAATAAATAAAAATTTTAGGGTACAATAATTACACTAGGTTTAGTAACCTCAGTATCTAGATTTGTGCTATTCCATTATTGAATTTTCTATTTAATACATCATATAGATACTAGCTTTTCAAACTCAACATTATTTATATATATCCAAAACGTTTCACTGTACATATAATGTCTTCAAGCTTTCAAAGCAATTACTATTGCAGCAAGTTCTAAATCATGTATCAAATAATCAACTTATGAGACTTTAATTATCTTGATGCATATGAAATCACTTTATTATGTTGCATTAGATTACATCATTATCTCTAGTGTGAAACATCATTATATTCTTTATAATCTCCAAATCCAGATGGGTAGGCATCAATGGAAGGTAAAATCCAAAGTCATAAAGAGTTTTAACTTTTCAAGGTAAAATCCAAAGTCATAAAGATTTTTAACTTTTCAAGTTGATTACGTTAAGAGTCAGGACAGTATAATGAGGACAATAGAAGTTGGCTAGACCTACTTGCTTATAAGCTTGGCAAAATTTATGTACCAATGAAATTTTACATTGTGAATATGATTTAATTCAAATAGTACTCTTGTTAGCTATTTCCACTTCAATTATTTTTCCCAATCAACCAAAAAATTATTTTAAAAAACTAAGTTTGACTATGGACTCACTATAAACATATGGTAAGGTCCAATGTTTCTATAAATGGAGTTTTTTGTACATTTGAAAAGCAACCCAATTTATATAATATTAATAATCTAAATTTGACTATGGACTCAATATAAACATATGGCAAGGTCTAACATTCTGATTGTTAGTAGCAATTACCCTTTCAATCTGGAGAAGCAAAGAAATCTCGATGCTATACAACCATTTAAAATTACAAGCATTCATAAATTCAACTTCCATGCTCCGACTAATCATCAAATATCAATTAGTATTTAATCAATCGAACACTATTAGATCGAGAGGTGCAACACCAAAATATATTCACATTCAAAGTGAAATTAAAGATACAGTAGATAAGGGTATGAAGAACCATATATCAAAAGATTTAACTTCATAACATCGTCCCAGAGTTGCACTCAAATAGAGAAAATGGAACAAATGTTGAAGAAACTTAATCATTATATTATAATGAAGCATATTAAATTGTTCCTTCACCACAAAAAAAATATAGAAACAACTCCATCACAGAACATTTTGTAAACAGTTTCATGTCAGTATTGCAGAAGGTTGCTCTCACTCAAACCGATGCCTGCTTGCACTCCACCTAACACTTTATTCTCAAAAGGATCACAACATAAATCTTTAATGAACTTGATCATTTGTTGAATTGGGAAGCTTAATATTTTTTCGCATGACTCTCTTCTCTTCTTACTTATAGACTATTCCTCAACTTGAATATTTTAATTTTCAAAAACCAAGAACCCAACAACCCTAATCTGTAATATTGACGCAATACTCATAAACAGAACTCTTTTCTTTTTCACCGAGTCGGTGGCGTTGATCCTCAATTCTTAGGAGGTGGTGGAGGAAGTGATTTTAATGGAGGATGTGTAGATGGTCGTGATGATACCTGAACAACAATCATTCCACATGGATTGGCGATACATGAATGGCAATCATTCCAGGTGGTAGTGGCGATAAGGATTAGGGATGTCTGAATTAGGGATTGTTGTTCGCTAAAAAAGAGGAAGAATGCTACGGATTAGGGATTGAGGAAGAAGGCAAAATAGTGCAGATTGTTGTTGCATCCAAATGGTGTATGTTAAGACAAAATGATGAGCATTGGGGAATAACTCTAGACGCAACGTTTAAATGAAAGTGGAACCCACTTCCATTTAAACTCAGCCTTCCAAACACAACGTTTAAATAGAAGTGGATCCTATTTTCATTTAAACATAGGCTTTCAAACGCACCGTAGGTATCAAAAGCGCCATTTAAATTAAAGTAAGACCCACTTCCATTTTATATATGCATGATACAAATCATAAATGTGGGTCCCACTTTAATAAAAATTTTGAAAATTTTACATAAAAAAATGTCACGTAGCATTTAACTAACGTAGGCCTAACCTCATCAATTTTTCCATCCAGTCAAGGTCTGATTTGAACGTTTTTCAAACATTAGGGTTCAACTTGAAAGTGCCAAGATGTTAGGGTCCAACTTAGATTTCAATATAACATTAGGGGCTAAATTGCTCTTTTGGCTTTTAAAAAAATGATAAGAAGTAATAAAAGACACCAATAGGTGAGTATAAAGGGTGAATAATAAACTCTCTCCAAAAAACAATGTATGAAGAGCAAACTTCTCAAAAAATTGTATGAAGGGCAACCTTGAGCTAAATTACAAGGGATATCTTAATCTTTTATTTTAAAGAGCAAGCTAACAAGGTTAAACTAAAGAGTCAACACTTTTGCGTCTCCAAGGTTGCAACACGTATGTATTACAAAGCAACTATTGACTTTGTATCAATAGTGCAGATACAGATATGTTAAAAAAAGAGATATATTCGTGTCCAGTGGGAAGATACGGGCATGTCAACAGAGCAAAAACAGGCGTGTCGAAAGGGAGGCACCATTGTATTAAGAAGAAACATAAGGCATATAAAAATCAAAGTTGTGAAAGTTAGCCTTAAACATAGCAATACGACAAGATCATGAGTAAGGAAGGCATAATCATCCCGCAAATTTAGTAATGATATTCATGATATACTAATTTGATCAATCTAAATTCGTTGGAGTCAAATATTTCATCTGATTGCCATTGCATTATTGTTGTCAAAGTTTCAATTACAAGCTACGATTATTTCCCTTATTCAGATGACTTCTACAATAATTTTTATAGTACAAGTTTTAGTATAATTAAGAAGTTATTATCCTTTATCTAGAGAAAAATATCGTATCAACTCTTATCTTTTAACTAAATGCATCTAAAATGTATTGGTCCAGAAACATGCCGCAAAACATTCATGGATAAGAGGTGCTTCCAATTCAAACTATAACAAAGTGTCTAGACGTACTTTAATATAAATTGTTTCTACTGCACAAAGCTAAATACATAAAATGGTTCTGCTACCTAATGCCATTACAATAACCAGCGTACTAACAATAGTAGCAGCTAATGAAGAGTCCAAATCTCGAATGTCGACAAACCAACCATGTCATAAGACTCAAAACATAAGCTAATAAAGTTGCTATACATCATGTCAATTTTGATTCCTTGCAGGCACGCTTTGCCTCCAAATCCCCGCAAGTAGGCTACCAAAGATGGAGTGACATACGCTGGAAACTGCACATGGTACTGCTGTGAGTGGGTTCCCAAAGTGCTGAGTCGCAAGAACAACTCCAAGCACTGAATTCTGCAAGAGAAAGAAAATGAATTTTGGGTTATGCTTCCTTTTTATTGTTTAGTTTAGCAGTAAGGGTCACCCAGAATATCCTGCGTGCACCTTGACTACTCCAGAAGTAGAGGTCCACACTGGGGTCTTAAGAAATCTAGAAAATAAAATTTCTTCCTCCGCCCCGGGGTCCTTGGACCCATGAAATTGAAGTAGGTAGACTATGCACTCAACTGCTAGGCCAAATCCCTTTGAATTAGGGTTAAGCTCCTCTATAGGAATAATAACAAAATACCCAGAAAACTATTCACAGCATGTCACAGGAAACTTGAACTACATAACGAGGTACAATGGAGAAATTGCAAAAAGTAAAAGGCTTAAAGAAAAGGGAGGCAGAGAATTAATAGGGAAAAATGAGCAAACATATTTATATTCTCAACCAGGCAACAAAGAATAGGAATTGATGAAAAATATTGAAAGCTACCGTACTTAATTGATAAGGCAAGCATATGTCCAAAAACTTGTCCTGACCATCTGTTAATATTTATATTAACAATTTGTTTCTTCTTTCTTTTCACTTCTAATCTTTCCACTCCTTATTCTCCTTCCTTACCAGTGCGCCTCTTCCCACAGGCTTGATCTGTCCAGTACCCCAAGTCATTGCCACACAACAGTCCGATATGCAAGCTGTCAAATTTCCTGATGCACCGGACTTTTTTCTTAATTGATCATAATCCTTTTCTCAATTCTTCATATTACTATTATTTAATTCTTAGATTCATCTGGCTATCTTAACTTCTCTTTCAGCTATATATTCAAACCAAGTGGTCTGTATTGGAATTTTCCACAACAGAAACATTGCATGAGAATCCAGTCAAGACAACATATACCTGCATGCCTACTTCAATGGAGATGGTCCGTGAAGATGCCACGTCCAGTCCAAGAATCCTGGAAAATACATATCCAAAGAAAAAGCCTGATGCATGAAGAAGAGATGTAGCAAGTAGCACTTGTTGACTGGACAATAGAATTGCATCAGCACTCTGTGCAATTGCATTTCCACATAAAACAGCGACAGTGCCCACAGCAATGGGTGGCATCAAGGGAGAAACAACTTTGACGAGTTTGTGGAAATACTGATTTAGAAATGCACCCGCTAGCACAGGAAGAAGCACAACCTGTATTATTTTAGGTGAAATAAAAATATATCCAAAGAAACTATTTCCAACCAAAAAAGGAAGAGGCCGAAAAATGACCTGCATAGTTGATGTCAGCAATCCTTTTGCATCTACCGCAACATATTGCCCAGCAAGTTTGGCTGTGAGAAGGGGGGTCATGACCTGCAAATGGAAAATGGATTCTTTCAGTATTAGGTAAGTGCCACAAATCTTGCAGAAATATTAAATGTGCAAATGAATTTAACTGGTTCATTAACAAGATATAATATGCCAAGACCTGCTCAAATGCATCATGACCAGGAATAAGGCTGAGAGTAAAACATATTGCTTACTCTCTCAAGGTCTTGCACTCTTTAGAATGCAGAACTTGATTTTACAATGAATTCTAGTAAAAAAGTCTATATATGGTCTAAATTATGTTAAGAAAGCATTAATCTTAGTAGAACCTTCATTAGTTTTATCATATAATTTGTATCTCTAATAATGGTATATCATTAGTTTCTATCTAAAACCAAATTGAATTGATTAATCAATCATATCATCATCTCCTAAGGCAAGGTTAGGAGTATCTTGAACCTAATGCTTCAGACTAGTTTTTCCTTTTCCATTTCACAATTCTTAACATTTTTATTTCTTATAAATGAATAGCAAAAGAAATGGCTTCTAGAGAGAGAACGTCTACCTTCTCTCAAGATCCCCTCACTTGATTGACTTCGAGCTTCATACATTGTTACTTCCTTTAGCTCCCAAAACTTCATCCTATTTACTTCTTTCTCAACCTCCTGTAGTGTTCAGAAGCTTCCTTCCCCCTGCTGCCTATTGTGAGGCTCTGGTTAGCTCGGTAAAACAGGCAATCTTGTCCTTTACAGGTTTTCTGATTTTTCTCCCGCCTCTGAGTTTAACGTTTTCAGAATGGTTTTTTAAACTTTCCCCTCCCCCTTTGTCAGCTTTTCCTCCTTTGCTTCTACTTAGAGCAAATGGCCTCTGAAACTTCAGGCTTGGGACAGCAGGGCAGCCATTTTCCCCCTCTACCTACACCTTAATCTTCAACAAATCCAAAAGCAGCTGACAAAACCATTCCTAACCCACACCCTCCAGGTGACCAAGGATTCCTGAAAGGGTTTAGGGGAAACCCCTAAGACAACCCACAACTGGAGGAAAGCGATTGACGATCACTCGGAGGCTTCACTACATTTCTGTCCACCTTCTAGGACAGAAACTGGTCTAATAGTCTCTCCTCCACTGGAAACTCTCAAAGGAGCCAGAGCCTGGTCTTTCACCCTAGTAGGCTTCTTTGTTGGAAAATACCTAGCTTTTCCATCAATCAAACATTGGCCCCCTTAATTTTTCAAAAAAAGAAAAAAGGCCCCTTAAGCTCTGAAAATCAAAAGGGTTGAATGTTATGCTGAATGAGGAAAACTTGCTTCTCTTTAAATTCTCCAGCAAGGAACAAGCTCAGGAAGTTAAGGATGACCCCTGGCACTTCACTAACTTACCAATCTTTACCCAACTTTAGAAGGTTATGCGGAAACAAGTTCTCCTATGGGTGAACTGTCATAAGATTCCTCTTGAATATTGGTCTACAAAGCGCCTATGCTCCTTGGCAAGCTTCATAGAGAAACCTATAAGTATACATGAGGCAACAATAGCAAGAACTGTTGATTGTGCCAGGATCTGTCTGGTAGTTGATTTAAATTAAGAGTTTCCTAAAACTGTCCTTTTGCTTAGGTATTGAGGATTCAAATATAATCACTTACAAATGAAGACCTATCCTAAAGTAACAAGGAAAATCCTAGAGACCTACTGGGAGAATCTTTCAAAAGGGTAGCTATGATAAGCTAATGGGATTGGAAGCTCAGTTGCAATCTCCTCAACCTGATTCCTCCACTCCTCTGATGACAGAAAACACAATTACCACCAATCCTCCTAACCTGAAAATATAGAAGTTAGTAGAAGCTCCTAATGGAGGACACAGCTCTCAATCTTTACCAACATTGGAATCCCAGGATGTCATGCCCATAAGTTTGGAAGATGAAGAACAGAAAATGATATGGGAAGTATCTCCACCAAGCTGGTTCCTGAGACCTTAGTAGCTAAGCAAATTCCCTTGAACACTCATGTTCCTTCACAAGAAGACTTCAAAACAATTGCTAAAAGAAGATCCATGTGGAAGGCTAAGGCTAGGAACTCAACACCCCTTCAGCATCCATGTCAGTTATAGCCTAGAACACGAGGGCTTAACAGCCCTTTGAAACAACAAATGGTTTTTGACTATATCAACTCAATAAAGCCTATGATTTTTGGATTTTTGGAGACTAAGCTAAGGAAGGATAAATGTGCAAATCTTTGGATATTCAGAAGAAATTGAAGAGTGATAAGCAATCATGAAACCCACCCACTATGAAAGAATTGTAGTGGCATATGATTCAGGTCAAATCAGTATCCTCAATCATTCATCAACTGATCAATGCATTCATTTACATATCCAACATTGCATCCTTGGGAATTTCTGGATTTCTTTTATCTACTCCTCTAACCTCTGTTTTAGAGAATTGCCTTATGGAATGATCTCATGTCCTTTAAAGGACCAATTCAGGAGCCATGCTTATTGCTAAGAGATTTCAATAGCATTATCTTTGCTTCTTAGACTGAGGGAACCAGAAGTTCTAGCAAACCTTGTTCTGACCTCAGATCTTGTTTTATGGACATTGAGGTAACTAACCTAAAAAATGAGGTCTACTTCTTTACATGGAGTAATAGACAGGAAGGGGATTGGCTTATTAGAAAAAAAAAATTTGACAGGGCACAAGTTAATTATAATTTTCAGGGCAGCGGAGACTTTTTCAATAACTGTCTTGGATCAGACCATTCCCCTATTGAAATACATGACTTACTTATTGCTCAAGATAGAAAATCACCATTCAAATTCTATAACTACTTGTGTAATGTTCAGGGTTTCCAAGATGCAGTACTGAGGGGGATGAGTCTAGATGTTTCAAGCTTTGACGCTTATAAGTCTTACAGGAAACTTACGAACATCAAGGTAAAGCTGAAAAGATATATGTTTCAACGTGCGTTCTGATTCATCCATGGACCTTGATAAGGAAAAAGCCCATCTACTACAAGTACAGAAAGCTCTCTGCGCCTCTCCTACAGATGTGAACAAGCAACTGGAAGAAAAAATGGCCCTCAAAGCTTTTTTTTAGGCCCTAGATATCTATGAATCACATATCAGAAAAAAAAAATAAGTTAGGACTAACAGGCTCAAAAAATGAAAAAGGAAATTTGATATCAAACCAAAAAGATCTGCTCTCATATGCTAAAGACCACTTTAAGAAATTTTTGGCACCTCCGCTACAAAATCCTTAAGGAATCTGTCCTTGAGTTCATTCATTACCAATTCCTAGTCTAGGGTGCAGTCTAATCTCCTCATTCAACTTGCCACTTTGGAAGAGATTGAAGGTGTTGTCTTTAGTTTACATCCCGACAAAAGCCTAAGTCCTGATCGTTTTAATTCTTATTTCTTCCAAAAAGCATGGGACCGATTGAAACTACAGGTGAATAGAGTTGTGCTAGCATTCTTCTCCAACTCCAAGATGTTAAAAGCCTAGAATAAAACTCGTCAGCAATCCAATTTTGATGAGGGACTTTAGATCTATTGCTTGCTACAATACATGTTACAACATTATCTCCAAGATTTTAACTAAAAGGCTTAAGTTGATACTTACATCTCTGATAAACTCATCTCAAGCAGTCTTAATAGAGGGAAGGAGAATGGGGGATAACATCCTCCTAGCACAAGAACTGATGAAGAACTATCATCGGCAAGGTTCAGGTAAAAATTGTGCAATGAAAATAGATATTTATAAGGCTTTTGATACTTCAGATTGGTAATTCATCCTAATAACCCTAAAATCATTCGGACTCCTCCCCAATTCATCACATTGATAGCATAATGCATCACCACTCCAATAAACAATGTATTAGTCAATGGTGAAGCTTTTGAGCTGGTTAGAAGAGCAAGAGATATAAGATAAGGGGATCTTCTTTCCCCTTATATGTTCACCATTATGATTGATGTGCTCTCTAAATTAATAGAGCATAATATCAACAATGAGGAAGGCTTCACCTTTCACAAGAAATGTGATTAATTAAGGATCTTTAAGCTGTTTTTGATAATGACCTACTCTTTTTTTGTGGAGCCAATGCAAGATCAGTTTCCTATTTGATGCATTCCCTAGAATCCTTTAGCAACATATCAACACAATAAAAGCTTTATAATGATCTCCTCTAAAGCTTCAAACATTGGTAATTCTCTGGTTGAAATCATTGGCCTAAGCTTCAAAGATCCTCCTTTTACTTACCTAGGAATTCCTATAACTTTTAGGATAATCACTTACTAGAATTGTCAATTGTTATTTGACATGATTAGAAGAAAAATCGGTAGCTAGTGTAATAAAAGTTTTAACTTATGCAGGCTACAACAAGTCATCTCAGTTATTAGTAGGCTTTACACCTGTTGGTCCTCTTATCTCTTCCTTCCTTAAAAAGCTTTGTAAGGACTTGGAGAAGCTACTAAAAAACTTCCTCTAGACAGGTGATGGTCACAAGAAAACTCAAGTATTTGCCTAAAAAGGAGGGTGGTTTGGGTATACAATCCATACACAATCAATAAAGCGTTGTTTTCTAAAAGAATATGGAGAATCCTTAATAACAAAGAGTCCTTGTCAGTCAAATGGATCAATGGTCATTATTTGGAGGACAAAAATTTCTGGATTATTAAACCAAGGAAAGATAGTTAATGGAGTTTGCACCAACTTCTGAAACTTAGGAGCAGTCTTGATGTGAAAAAAAAAAAATCTATAGAAGAAATAAAAGAGGAAAAATTAGTCAATCACAAGCCTTACTTTGGTGCGATTAAGGATAAAAATTGAGTTGACAGTAAGACAATAAAGACTAAAATTTAGATTATGTTAGGATTCTTTACTAGATAGGAAGTAGTAGTAAGATAACTACATTATTCTAGTTTTAAATATGTTATCCTAATAACTTATAGAATTTTTATTAAAATAGGATTTAAATTTGTTAGGAATCCTTTCCGAATAGAATAAGAATTCTAAGAACTTCTCCATAAATGTGTGTACTTAGCCCTTCAATAATAATGGATCCTATATCTTTTCGACAAATTTGAGTTTTCAAAGGTATAATGCTTTCTTCTAAGAGTATTAGACCTTAAGGCCCTGTTTGGTTGAGGGGTTAGGGATAGAAGGGGATGGAATGTAACACACTTCCATCGTTTGTTTGAGAGTTTCATAATGGAATGGAATGGAATGGAATGAAAGCAGAAGGTTTCATGTTACATTCCATTCCATCCTAAATAGTGAAAA
This sequence comes from Erythroxylum areolatum, assembly GCA_024520975.1. Lineage (NCBI taxonomy): Eukaryota > Viridiplantae > Streptophyta > Magnoliopsida > Malpighiales > Erythroxylaceae > Erythroxylum > Erythroxylum areolatum. The sequence goes on from JANIJH010000005.1 coordinate 48,174,883, forward strand.
TAAGAAACCTCCGATTCGGAGGGTTTAGAATGGAACGTAAACTAATAAATACATACTACCTAACATACCCTCAATCATTCTTCTTAATATCAACTCTGAACAAATCATAATATTAATATATTAAATAGAATATACTAATATTAAATATAATAA
>JANIJH010000005.1:48175365-48187005 GCA_024520975.1 Erythroxylum areolatum
TTTATTAATGAAAAATAGAAAATATATTTAAAAATTATTCTTTAATTGTTTGTATATATTTCTATATAAATGAAAATAAAAATAAATTATTTTATATATAAATCTCAGAATAAAATAAAATAAATTTATTAAATAATTAATAATAATATTTTTATATAATTAATAATAAATTGTATATAATTAAATAAATAAATAAAACTTTTATTAATGAAAAATAGAAAATATATTTAAAAATTATTATTTAATTGTTTGTATATATTTCTATATAAATAAAAATAAAAATAAATTATTTTTATATATAAATCACGTAGAATAAAATAAAATAAAATTTATTAAATAATTAATAATAATATTTTTATATAATTAATAAAAAATAAATAAAATTTTTATTAATGAAAAATAGAAAATATATTAAAATTATTCTTTAATTGTTTGTATATATTTATATATATATATATATATATATTATTTTTAAATATAAATCACATAAAATATATGAAATAATTAATACTAATATTTTTATATAATTAATAATAAAATAATAAACCTCCTACAACAATCATTTTAATATAAGAGGTATAAAAATCATTTATTATGCATTACATTTCATTCCATCCATCTTCCAAACAACATTTCACTACATTACATTATGAATCCTTCCATCCCTCCCAAATAACTTTTTACTATATTACATTCCATTCCATTATAAGCCGTTCCGTTTCATTAATTAACATCCAACCAAACAAGGCCTAAAGATCCAGCTATATCAAATATGAAATTTCATTCCTACCTGAAATTCAGACCTAAAATTTGATATTCTAGCGGCCTAATATCAACCATATTTCCTAATTTTGTGAGTTTTAACTAGTAGCTAAAACTTCTAGTTTTCCTACATCAAGTCTTTGTAGGCTTATTAAAGGGAAAATAGATAATGGTAATACTACTAGGTTTAGATATAACAACTGGAGCACTTTAGGCCCTTCTATCTCGTATCAATTTTTCAAAATAGAACATTGCACTTCCAGGAGAATGTAAAAGTTAACCAACTCATCACGAATGGGGAATGAACTGCAATAACATGGAAGCTAGCTTCTTCAGACTCTACTTTCTTAACTACCATCCAAATGCCACTCTTGAAGATAACACCATATGGATAAGTAATTTTTCTAGTTTTATCACCAATAGCTCATGTAGAGATCATTTCAGAAATCATGCTTCTAATCCTAGATGGTATAACTTGGTATGGAACAAATAAGCCACTCCTAAAGTGCCTTTCATCCTCTAGTTAGCTATTAGAAATAGCCTTAGCATACTGTACAAAGTAAAAGGCACCCATCCCCTTCCTAATCCAATATGTAGACTCTTCCTACTAGCTCTTGAATAAAGGAATCACCTATTCTTCGACTGCTACCTCAACAGCTGCTTATAGAGGGATGTGTAACAAAAATGAAACCTGTGTTGCCGTCACACAAACTTGAATGACATAGTTCAATGGGCTTCAAACCACCACCTGTTACCTAAGGATGATTACAAACTATTCACTATTGCTTTTGCTCGCATAATTGACTCTGTCTAGTGGGAAAAAGGAATGCCAAGGTCTTTAGAAATTCCAGCTCAAATGTTCAATTAATAACTACCAAAAAGGCTAGCAAAATCAAAGAAATGGTAATGATCAAAACTTCAAGCCTGGTTCCTTCTGCAAGCATGACTAGTAGATGGTGTCTATGAGTTGATAAAGCTATTACTCACATGTAATGTTCCTACGAATGTCTAAATCCTTGTTGCATTCTAACTTTTGAAGTAAAATTTTGATATCCCTTTAAGTCATGCTCAAAGGCTACTCTTGAGCAATCATTTTTTAAAGTTGTACTTTAGTTCTAAGGCTTGATCCTTCCATTAATACATTCTTTAATTTCAAAGAAAAAAACATTTTGTTTCTTATATTCTAAAGTGTAACTTGAATTTCTTTTTCAATCATATACGCTATTAGACTAGTATGTTTAGAAGATGACTTTAACAGATGTTACAACTTAATAATTAATGCATTTAAGAAATACAACTTAAAGTTTAGGCCATAAGTGAAAACTACAAGAGTTCAGGAGTTTTTCCAAATTTAACCCACAATACAATTAATAATTTCATTTTATTTCCAAGTGGACACTTATGTTAGCATTGCTCTGTTTCAGCAAAAAGTATTATCTAAGCAATTTCATATCTGATTTTCAGAAATAGAACATTAATTATAATTTGGATTACTGACCACAGCTGCTAAAGTGCTTGCTGCTGTCATCAAAACTGAGAGAGCAACGTTTCCACTGGAGGACAGAAAGATCATCTTATCTTGTGGCTGTTTTATGGAATAACATAAAACTTCTAAGAAACAATAGTGATAATGGAGAAAATCACGTACCGAGCAATATAAGTAACAATGTTACTTGCAGTTCCTGCAATCAGTGATATAAATGACAATGAATTTCGACCAAATAAAGAACTGAAGATAATTATTGCATAGAAAAAAAGTTACACATACCGCCTGGGCAGCAAGCAACCAAGATAAGCCCAGCTGCATAATAGGATGGCAAGTTCAAGAGCTTGCTTACCAGAAAACCTGATATGGGCATTACCTGTCATTTACACTTTTTAGTAATTGCAGGTGAATTATTGTGTGGAGCTTTAATGCTCTTATATCTTTTTGCTTTGAAATAAAACAAGGGATCAACTTCCTTATACAAAATCAGTATCATCTACCCATTGGGAAGAGGAAGACAAGTGGCACTAACATAAAGGAAGGGAAACCAATGCCCTTTAATCCAACAATTAAAGTGCCGATTGCATGTTTACCTTTTTCTCTCACATCTCTTAACAACTGACAATATGTTGAACTATATGATTCTAGTGTCTATAAGTCGTCACTTAAATACAAACAAAATCACACAGACCAGTCTAACAATCTATATTCGTAATTGGAAAGCCTTCGGATGGAGAAGCATTCAACAGTGATTAATACTAGTCTTTATGAGCACATAAATGGAAGAAATCATCAAAGACTGAACTCTCAAATATTTGCTACAAATGAGATTTTCTTTTAGAAGTGCGGGAAGCTATAAAGCTTCATCACCAAGTAGAACACAACCTGATATAGTATCAGCTATAAACTTCAATATGCTAAACTTAAATGCTTAAAGACAATGTTCATGAGATTGTTCAACAAACTAAAATTTGATAGATCACAAATTGACTAAAAACGACATTCACTTAAAGACAATGTACGTGCAAGATTTGACTGACATACATACGCTTGGGACCTGAAGCCCACGTTCAGAACAATCCGTATTCAATCCTACAGGTAAAGTATAAATACACAAGCAAAGTTGAATGACTATGAAAACGAATACACGAGCCTCAAAGCATGGTCAAAAATGACGAGAGGAGGGAAAAAGGCAAACAAACCGAGTACTGTAGCAAGAAACCAGAGAGTAACTCTTTGGGCATAGCGAAAGCGTCACTAAGATCATCGAGGGTAAGTGTCATACCCATACCCAACATGGTAAGCGCAATTCCAAGAACGGTCCATTTAGGTGTTACCCACTCGAAGGCATTAGGCTTCACGAGGCCTAATAAGCAACCTAAGAATACCCATACCGGGAACGCTGTAGATAGGGCCTCACTGATCACCTCAACCCACCTCCTGAAACTCCCCTTAGTGTCAGCATTTAAATCGTTCGACGAAATGCCGCAGTGAAGTTCAGTTGACCTCTTCACAGAAGGCTTTGGTGTTAAAATGAAGCCCGTAGACGGGTTCCAAATGATCTGTTTTAGTGAAGTATGGTGGGTGGGCTGAAAGTGTGAGTGCAGCGAAGAGGAGTCAATAGAGAAAGTGATGGGGAGGTTTTCGGGGTTTGTTCTTGGCAAATGGGTTGAGAAGAGTGTGTTTGATTGGCATATTTTCATATTTCTGATACCATTACAGCTTGAAAGTGCCTGCATTGTTGCTTCTTCGCTGCGTAAATTGTAAACGTGTATAATCAATGAGTAGACTCTGTCGGCGCCGCGTTCCTTGGTATCGTGAAGTGACAATATCGAAACAACACAGTCTAACCCACACGTCTTTCCCTCTTTTGTTCTCAAACAAGCCACATTCGATTAAGAATGCGACATCAGTTGTAGTCAGCTCAGACCCTTAGTCATTCTGAAACAATTGGGGGTTTCCAAAGTTCAAAGATGAATTTTTAATTCCAATGAAATCTAATTTGACATAAGGTTAGGGTTTGTATTTTTTTTTAGTAATATGATCAAATATGATTGGGTGGTTAAGGAATTTTGGGAATTTTTTTTTGACAATAAGGAAACAATGGAGAAGAAACAAACCAATAAAGAGGAAGCAACTAAATCCAAAGCCAAAAAGGCTTTACCCCATACACCCAGACCTAAACCTCCTCATAATTGATTAAAGAACAAGAAATATCAAAAAGAATAACAGAAGAAATATTACTTAGCAACAATTGCTAAATAAAGCGATTTGCATATAATAAAGTTATACTTGCCAAAGAATGAGCGACTTTATTAACATTTCGAGAAGCCTATAGGAAACACAGATATTGGAAGTGAGCCTGTAGCTTCTGGTAATTAGCAAACACTAAACCAACTTCAGAAAAATTAGAGGAACCAGAATTGATCCCATCAATAACTTCTAAACAATCTAATTCTAAAATAACATTATCCAAATTAAGGCTTTTGATCTAGGCTAAAGCTTCTCTAATAGAAATGGCTTCTGCTAGAGTGACATTAGAGCAAAAGGGAATATGCCCCGAGAAACCCAAAATAAAATTACCATGGTGATCCAGAAGAATAGCCCAAAATCGGATTTGTTCTCTCTTTTAACAAACGAAGCATCAACATTATATTTGACCCATCCATTCAAAGGTTTCATTCAATATAGATTACGACTTGGCCTGTTATAAACAACATGCACTTGAGCAAACGTATTTTTGCTTCTTTTCAGTCTTTAAGATAATCATCCGCAAATGAAACAATAGTGTTCGGCGGAGTATCTTGTTGTTTCCAGCAAAAAAGATTCCGATGAAACCAAAGATTCCAATAGATAATGAGGGCTCTATCTCTAAGATCCAAATTATTACTATGAAATTTTCAGAATTTAGAAATACTTAACATCATAATTTGATTTTAGTAATGAAGGCCTGCAACAATTATAATTTCAATTCTAAAATTTAATATCGAAAAACATTAAACACACAATCAAGTTACATAATTAAAGATGTTTTTGATATTATTATCAGAAAATCATGATAAAATTTGATTCAATATATAGTAAATTAAACACAAAATATTTTCATTTAATTTCCTAAAAGTCAAAATAACCTAAATTCTATAATATGATTAATGCATAAATATAACAAGTTTGAATCATAAATTCATACCTTATTACGAAGTTTAATATTTTTCTTGACATTTTTTTCGAATTGTTTTTAAAATTGATTCCTCGCAACTACTGTAACTATACATTTGTCCAATTTCTAATAATATCTACACGAAAGAGTTGGAAAAAAAACTCTACAAATAATAGATAGAGTCTAAGTCTATTTATAAAAATGATTTGAACCTTTTAGCAATTTAATTGAAATAAATTAAATTAGAATTATAATAATTCTAACTAAATGCCAATTGGGACCAAATAAGATCCAATATCTTATATTGATATTTATTTATTAAATATCTCATTTTTAATTTTGAAGTTTCTAAAACTTTATAATCAAATCTAACTTGATTAAGTTATATTTTTCTCTCTTATAATTGTTCTTTGTATGTAAGTTATTAGATTCTTAAATATGCTAGCAACAGATATAAAATAAACTACAAATTATATTTAATATTAGATGAATTAAACTCATTTAATTCTCTAATTAAATAATTTATATATATAGATCAAGATTGACATTTAATAATATATTATGACCACCCAAATATTAAAAATATAAAAGTAGTTTTGGCTAACATTTATGTGCATGATTTTTTCGTATAATTCAATATTTTTAGCACATAATATTCATATTAGATATAGTGCATGAAATTAATGTTTACTCTATTTGAGTCCAATTATATTAGTTATTAACCATTAGTAATTAACTCTATCAATGACGTTTGAAAATTATTTTTGAATTGTCATTTCATCTTGGCAAAAGATTTTTTGAATCAATATTAATCAAGAACATCATAATATTATCACTAATTACTTTAAGAAGATGAATCCTATATTGATTATTACCTTCATATAATTCATCACACATTAAGCTACCCTTGATAAGGATAGATTATAATAGTATCAAAATATAACAATCTTTGTATTAGATACGTTCGAGATTTTAAGTCAAATGATCACTTATATAATCTTCACAATGAGAATTTCCATGTACATATAAGTAACCTTCCAAATGAAATGTTTATATTAAGTCAATTCAATGATTTTGTTCTCTAATAAGCACCCACACATTTATTTAAGCATTTTCATACTCTAAACCATTGTTTTGAATTCCGTTTCGTGCCGGTTAGTATCGGTACGTACCGGCCCAAAATCGGTATGAAATTTTAAATTTTAGTACCGATTTTAAATACCGGTCGGTACTGGCCGGTATGCAAAATATCAATCAAATACTGGCCGATACCAAAAATTTTAAAAATTTGGGGGACTTTTTTGCAAAATTTTCAAAAATTTTCAAAATCTCCCTCCCTCTTTTTTTTTCAAAGTTTTTAAAATAATAATAAATATTTTATTCCTAATAATAATTATAAATTAAATAAAACTTAAAAATAAAATATTTTATTTTAATTACTAATAAATTATTTTTATTTAAATTTATTTTAATATTTTATATAATATTTATTAATAAAGTATTAATAAAAATATTTTATTTTTTAAAATAAATAATTTATAAAATAATATTTATTTTATATATTTTTAATTATTAAATCAACATTTATTTGAAATGTATATGTTTATAAAATATATTTTAAAATTAATTATATTAATTAATAATTATTAAATTAATTTTATATATTAAATTAAATTTGTGATTATATCTAATTAAATATAAAATGAAACGGAATGTGAAAAAATAACAATTCTAAAAATAATTCAAAATTTTGTATTTTTACAAAATTTTGAATTATTTTTATTATTTTACAATATATTATTATATATAGATATATATTATATATAGATAATTATTATATATAGAAATAATTAGAATATAATAAAGATATATATAAACTAAAATGGATAAGATATAAAAAAGCTAAATTAAATAAACTACAACTGTACAATATAATAATGAACTATTTTGTAATTTTTAAAAAATTTAGGGACTATTTTATAAATTTAAAAAATTATCCTAAACGGTACTCAGTATTAATCGGTACTGGTACAGTACTGTACCAGAACTCAATCCGGTACCAAGTCCGATACGGTATTCATAGCATTGCTCTAAACTATAAGATCGACTGCTTTCCTCGTAAGGAAGAAATATAACATGGGCTAGTCTTTTTTCACTTTATTAATATTCAATATTAATAGAATAATGACTTGGAATAATTTAAAAATATTATAAAAATATAATATGAATTTCATAATTATGATCTCATTATAATTTCATTTATAGTGTATATTTATCCCATGAACATTATCTTATGCATTAATTAATTGAATAAATATGCATAAGATAAAGAATGTCTTTTTAGATAATTATGTTACTAAGACTATAGCCAATTGATTGTCTATAGACGTAAACCAACAATCTCCTACTTGCACTAAGCCAATCGTTTAAGTATCTTATACCATATCTCCATATGATGATCATACTATTGATAGGATACTGGTTTAGTAAAAGAATTCTACATGATTCTCTATAGTGAACGCATGTTTAAATCTTAGAACGTCCATATCAATTACCATTATAATTAATATAAAATGCCTAAATACATCCTTGAATCTTTGATTAGACCTTAGTTCCCTTCACATATCCAATGGGTCTAATGTTCTTCAATACTTTGCTGTTTAAATAATGCAAGGAACTATAACAAGTTCACTAAAGAACTTCTTGATCCAAATAATCATTTACATTAAATGAAAAATGTATTAAGGCTTTATTAGCAATTGATGATACATTAGAACCTTTTCAACTTAAGATAATATTGTTCTAAGTAGACTTGAAATAAAACTTACCTCTAAAGTTAATATTCATATAACCTTGTACTCAAATATCAACTCATATATAGAATAATATATATTTATAATATTTCATAAGTATTAGATATCTCAAATACTAAATACCTATAGTACATTATCAATGCATTTTTTTTGAACCAAAGGAGGTTATAAATGATATTTTGATGATAACAAAACATAAACACTACTAATGGGTTTAATATTTTGATGAGAAGGAATATAAGAACCAGATATTATCATAACAATAGATTATGGAAGAAAATACAAAGTTTGCAATGTTTAATGTCAAGAAAAAGTCAAGCATAAAAGAAGATTAAGATATATCATAATTTTTGTTTATTGTGTATTACTTATTATAAGCTCACCTTAGTTGTAATAGTTAAAAAGGCTCACCATGCATAAACATTTCATTTCACTTCATTATATGATTTTTTTTCATTCATTAAAAGGCATTAAAGATTTTGGTTTTAATATAAAGCATTTTGATCTTTCAAACAAAATTTATAAAACACTCTGGGAACTGTCTAATTCATAATTGCATTAATAAAATTAACTTTAAACATTTGAAGGTGTTTAAAATTATGTTTTTGGAGTGATTGATTGACCTATATGGGTTAGTAATCGACCAATATAAGTTAAAGATGTTAAATTTGAAAGTATTAGTTAACTAATGAGAGAAAATGCCTCATACTTATAATTGTGCTAGCTCTTTTCATAAGCTAGATCATAAATCAGGTACTATTGTAAGAAATAAAGCCAAATCAATGGCAAAAAAGTACAATCCAGAGAAGGGTATAGACTTCTAGGAAACTTTTTTCTTTAAAGGCTAGGCTAGATGTCATTAGGCTCTTGCTTGCATTTTCATCCTATATGAATTTTCAATTATTTCAAATGGAAGAAAAGTGCTTTTCTAGGTGCCATAAATTTCCTGCACTGAATTGTAGTATGGAATCTTCTCCAAAGATCTCCTTATAAGTTCTTTTCTAAATGGTTTCATTCAAGAAGAAGTTTATGTTGATTAACCTCCTAGCTTTGAAAAACATGATGTACCCAGTGATGTCTATAAACTTTCTAAAGCTTTACATGGATTGAAACAAGATCTTAGATCTTGGTATGATAAGCTAAGTGCATTTCTTTTAGAAAATGGAATCTCTAAAGGAAAGGTTAACACTACGCTCTTTATTAAAATGCATAAGCATGATATTCTAATTATTTAAATTTATATTGATGATATTAATTTTGATTGTACTAATGAGAGTATGTGTAAAGAATTATCTAAGTGTATAAATATAGAATTTGAGATGAGCTTAATTTCTTTATTAGACTCCAAATCAAGAAAATAAAGGAAGGAATTTCTATTAATCAAGCAAAGTACACTAAGCAACTACTCGAATTCTTCTAAATGGATCAAGCCAACGCATTAGGGACACTTATGAGCATTACAACAAAATTGAACGAAGATGGAGAGGGTAAGTCGGTGGATATCAAGGCATGATTGGTAGTGTACTTTATATTACTGCAAGTAGGTCCGATATCAAGCTTAATGTTTACTTGTTTCAATCAAGTCTCAGATAATCACATATATTAGCCATTAAGTGCATTATTATATATTTAGGGCTTTAGTATCCTAATAATATGTTCTTTGAACTAATTCATTATTCAAATACGAATTTTACTAATAAACTTTTAGATAGAATAGCACATCTGGCTCTTGCCAATCCCTAAGAAATGCAATAGTCTCTTAGTTTATCAAGAAACAAAATTTGGTTAGTTTACTAACACACGAAAGTTGACTACATGGTGACTAATTGAAGCAACATATAAACCATGAAAATATTGACTTTAGGACTCAATAACTAGAACATGGCTATATTGCATCAAGTGACAGTTGAGATTAGCAACCTGTGTGTTTGGATCAAGCAATAGCTAAGATTAGCATAATCAATTATGAGAATGTGTGTGTAGTTGTAAATGCCATGAAATATTTACATAAAAAAGTCTCTACTCTCAGACTTGATGAAAATCTATAGCTGATATAGGATATTGTTAAGGTGACATATGCTTCGAAGCCCACTAAAATGAACAAAAAAATATGGAAACCTTCTTGGAAAACCTTTAAATTAGCATTCTTACAAGATCTGCTAGGAGATGATATTTATATAAATTTTGTAAGAGAAAAATTAGGCAATTGGAGAAACTATCGAAGCATAATAGATTCCAAGCCTAATTAATAATCCAATTTCTCTTATATCAAATATCAACACCTCAGATCAACCTAAAATCATAAATGGAATCCCTAAAATAATAACAACATCAAACAATTCCCTACAGATCCCACCAAGTTAGTTGAATAACATAAAAGAAGCAATTAAAGATTTTTCCTCAATTTCTCTCCATGAATATGAGGAGGAGGGCTTTAAGTCTATAGTAAGAAGAAGATCTAACAAAAAGAAAAGATCCTAGGTGAAGGATCAATCATCATGTTAATCTCATCCTGGAATGTTAGATGCTTGAATTCATCTAATAGGAAACATATGCTTAAAAAGTTTTGTCAGATTATAAGCATGTGATGCTAGGCATTCTTAAATCAAAAATCAAGCAACTAAATTTCCATATATTGAATTTTTTGCTTAAATATTCAAAGCTCTTGCACAACTATGATGCATATCTAAATAGAAGAATTTTACTACTATATGATGATGCAAAGATCACTATTCTAAATTGCCTACATCACTACCATATAGGCTTTTAACTATCCTTTCCAAAGAATTGCACTTTGGAAAAAGATAAAAAAAGACAGTTGTCTCTTTACATGACCCTAGCTCTTGCTTGGAGATTTCAATGATATCATTTCATCTTATGAGAATCAAGGTAACCATCATCATAGAGCTATTGACAATGATTTAAAGGATTTCCTCAATGATATTCAAGTCAGTGACTTGTTTACTTGGAATAATAGGCATAAAGATAACATACTCATCAGGGAAAGGCATAATAGAACTCCTACAAATCTAAATTAGCTCCAAAACTTTCCCCACACAAATGCAATATTCCTAAATACAATTTTCTCAGATTGCTCACCTATCTAGGTTCATTTATCCTCATCTGTAAGTCCTATCAGAATTTCCTTTAGATTCAATGACTTTTGAACAAGTATTGAAGGTTTCAATGAAGATGTGGAAAAAGGATTGAGCTCTCAAGTTCATGGCACAAATCAATACACTCTACTCAAGAAGCTAGACGATGTTAAGGAGTAGTTAAAATTCCTCTACAAGTAAAGTATATGTAGCACCCCCTTACCGTAGGGTACGCACCGGGACGCCTGTAGGTTATTCCGATACATAACCTACGATGAGGGTGCACTACGAACGATCATTTCTATAATCCACATGGCATCGATA
>JANIJH010000005.1:48199511-48210405 GCA_024520975.1 Erythroxylum areolatum
ATGGATTCAAATTGGGCAATCCACAATACATAATCACAAAATTGATCTTAGAAAGCTTAAACCCATACATTTCTTATACTATCTAAACCAAAACATTTTTCAAAAATCCAACAAATCAAACATACTCTTACCTTGACTCTTCATCAAATGAGGAGTTTCTTGGCTTGAAACGAAAATCTCATCCTCCTCTTCCCTTTTCCCTTCTTGAGCAACTTAGAAAAATCAAGACCTAACTTTTGTTTCTTCTTTCTTCTTTCTCTCTTCTCTCCACTGAACCCTCACTCTTTCTCTCTTAATTTTGGTTCTTCTCTTTCTAATTTTCGTGCTCCCCTCTTCCTAAAAGAACAAGACCACTTTTTATTTACAAGTTTGCCATTAATGAGTGAGCAATGACCTCTTTGCCCCTCCTTCAAAGCCTTATAATCTTACTGCTTAAGTGTTCTTCCCAAAATGCCCTCATACATGCATGCTCTTGCTACTTAATTCAACCAAACCATACTTTAAAATCCAACCAACATTAACACAATAATTAACTCCAAATAAAATAATTAATCTAGCAAAATCTCAAGATTATTAAAATCATGCTTAACTCCTTCAAAAATCAAGACCTTTTTGCTAATCATGCAATTGAAGGAATTTGATAGCACTTCCTTTTGGAAAAAAAAATGTTCCTCATTGTCTCAATTTTCCAATGACACTAAAATCATTGAATTTGGTTCAGTACTCTGAAAGTTATACATCAAATATTTTCGAACTGTTCTTATACAATAATAATATTCTATGCTCAAATCCCATCCAAAAATTGACTTTCTTAGGGACCGAATTAGAACTTGATTTCATTAGATAATTTGTAGCCTTATCTCTCTAATTTAATCCGAATTAAGAATTGTCTCATTTTGATAACTAGAGAAAAAGTTATGGCTAAAACACCAAAGCATACTCAATGAACAAATACATTTTCCAGCTTTTAACTTCCAACATATCATATATACCCCATCTTGTACCTAAACCATTTTTTGCCATTTTATTTCAAATTCAAAAGTTTTCCTTTTCTCTACACATGAATAATCGCAAACAATCTCTCATTTAATAGAAAGGTTCAGGGTCCAACAAAATCATCTATTCAAATGAGAGTTGGAACAAACAAAAATATGTAACCTCTTCCTTTTTTATATGTTTTTCATTAAGTTTTTAATGTAATTGCTTTTAGCATTAAACTACACTTATGTGTAACATTTGTTCAGTGAGATCATTCCTTTTCTTCAAAAAGATGAATTACAATCTCACTTTGGGGTAAGAGTTCTAGAATTAAAGATAGAATACTATGCTACTTAACAGCCAACAATTGTTACAAACAGACTACCTAATACCTCCACATATCAATAAAATTTTGATCTAAAAAGAGCTAGCCACAAGATATGTTGATGTGAAGTCTAATGGAATTAACCATCTCCTTTATGAATCCCTCAAAGCTCCTTTATTTTTTTGATGAATATTTGTCTATTCCTTTTATTCCATATTTACAATACCAAGTAGGATAAATCAATGTAAAAACATCATGTGATGTCTTTCTTGATATGCTACAAATTCATACTCCAAGTGATAATTTGTCATATTAATCTAAAGGGTTGATGATAGCATAATTGTGAAGTATTAGTTTCTATGCTTCTTTAGTGAAGTTGCATTTGAAGAATAAATGAGAGGCACTTTCCATTTGGCATTTATAGAGAGTACACTAGTTCATCATGCAATTAAACTTATTTAATTTTTTAATGGTGGGTAATCTATCTTTGATGGCTCTCCACAAAGTAGTAATAGTTTTAGGGATATTAACCTTGCACCAAACAAGCTTATACCATGGAACAATGTTAAGATTCTATTAAGAAAGCTTCTCATGTGAAGCATTGCTAAAAATTCCACTGATAGAAGGGCACCACTATTTTTATCTTGCATATTCTCATTTAACAACAAACTATTAAGTTCATTTTTCATATCATATATACTTAACAGGATCTCATTCTTGTAGAGTAAAGCATCTGTAACATTATGATTACTAGGAATTATGTCTTTTAGAGCTTATGATTCTCCTACATTATTTAGAGGTCCTCCTACAATCCAATTATCATGCCAAAACAAGGTTTCATTTCCATTCCTAACTTTCTTGCTAATATAAAGTCTGATTGTGCTTCTAAACTTGAGAATTTACTTTAGAGTAGATGAAGTGTTTCTTATCAAAAGATCAATTTCCTATATGTTGTTACCTTTGATCTAATATTCATATACCCATTTGCACTATATAGATTTCTGATCATCAATTAATCTCCATAATCTTTTGACAAGTGCGTATGTATTTAATAGTCTCAAGAGAAGTTTGTTTAAACCTCTATGCCTTCTTAAATTGCACACATAAGACCACTTAATAGTAGCTTTATATTCATCATCATTTGATCTAAAGCATAAGAACTTTTTGAGAATTTATCAATTGTTTTATTCACAACTTTCGGAGTAGCTCGATGTGAGCCCAATATATGTTGATTAAATTCAAAACAACTTTGATTATTTGAGCTCTACTAATAAGTGATAATTCTTTCATACTCCATCCAGATATTTTTATTGTATCTTGTCCATGAATGGTTTAAAGCTTCCATAACTTAATATAGTGGTAGCAATTGAGATTCCAAGGTAAGTGAAAGGTAAAGGCAATCCTTGGAATTTAGTAATGCCTCTTACCATGTGCTCCTAATTAAAGGAACTCTTAGAAAAGTAGAAGGAACACTTATCAATATTTACATAAAGTCCAATCAACCTGCTAGCCATCTTAATGGGCTTCATCACTGCTATTAATGAAATACTATCTACTATTGCTAGGATTATTTGATCATTAACAAAGATAAAGTTAATGAAGCCCATTCTTTTGCACTTGGTGTGAAACTTTAAATGTTTATTTCTCTTAACAATTTTTTTCAACAGTCTGCTAAAAAATTCCATGATAAGTATAGTGACATTAGATCTCCTTGTCTAATTCCTTTTGAGCTATTAAATGCCATTATGGGTTCTCTATTAATGAGCATACTAACTATAGAAGTAGTGAAACACAATTTCATCCACTCTATGAAGCATTATGGAAACTTCAAAGCTTTTATAATGTTATAAAGGAACATTCACTCTACATTATCATATGCTTTCTTCAAATCCACTTTTAGGATACAATTCTTTCCACACTTATTACTAGAATATCCCTTCATGAACTCTTCCATAAGCAAAATATTATCTCCAATCCCTCTACAAAGTATGTAAGCCTCTTATTGCGCCATCAATATTATTAATACGAACTTCTTGTGCTTATTTGTGAAGATATTATATATAATTTTGTAAATGGAGTTAAAATAAACAATAGGCCTGAAATCCCTGAAATGTTACTATTCTCCACATTTAGCAATAAGAGTGATGAAATTTCCATTAATCTTTTTTTGAAGTCTCCTCTTCTGAAAGAATTTAAGAACAACATCTTTAGTGATTGACCAGTTTTTGTGAAGAAAATCATGTTGAAACAATCTAGCCCTGGTTCTTTATAGGGATTTAGACATTTAACCACCTAATAAATATCATGTCTGGTTACAAGTTTGGATATTGTTTATACCTTTTGTGGAGAGATACACCCTTCCATAATATTCTTCAAAAAATCATTCGAATATTGAGCACGAGTAGGAACATTCATGTAACTAGAAAAGTAATCATAAGCCACCTCAATCAAAAGTTCTTACTTAGAGACATTTTTTAATTTATTATCAAGCTGGAGATTCTATTAGAGCATTTCCTAGATATCACTAATCTATGAAAGAAGGAGGAACCTCTATCACCACCCTTAAGCTATTCGGTAATTATTAAAACCACTCCAGATTTGCTAAACGTTGATCTAGTTTCTTATTGATAAAATTATAACGAAGTTGTTTATTGCTCCTTGTAAAAAACTTTCCCCTAAATTTAACTTCAGAAACTTAAATATGTGATAGTTATTGTCTCAGATCTAAGTAAGGAATCTTAGTTACATTAGAGACCTCAACTTCTTTTGGAGTTGTGATTGATTGAAATCTCCAATTAGCAACCAAGAAATCTGTGTGTGATTGGAAAGTCTCCTAATCCCAACCCAAAGCTGACTTCTCTGATATACATTGTTGTAAGCATATATGAAAGAAATCGGGTAAGCTATTCTTATGATTTTACAAAAATCCTCAACTTGTATTAATAATTTGCAATGCAAGAGGTAGAATCTCAATAGAGTTGATATTGCAGGAAACTAGAATTCTACAATTACATTGTTGATCGTAGTTTATGACTTCCCTCCAATTACTTCCAAGAATTTTTAAAAAATCAAAGTAGAACAATAAAGTCTTTCATTAGTAGTTTCTTAATAAGAGCAATTTCTCCTCTAATGTTCCATGCAGCAATCTTCATGTTTTGTTACTTCGAGTAGGTTTTTTTTTCCTTCCTACTTGATTTCCTTCGCAGCATAGTTTCAAACTCTTTCTTAGGGATAATGCTATCAATCATTTGCCCTGTATCCTTACTAAATATATATTTTTTAAGCTTTTCTAAAATTAGACTAGCACAGATTTCTTTATCTATGCTGTCATCAACTGATTGAGTTTTTTATTCCATTATTTTAGTTTGAATTGTCAACTCATTTCCCTCTTTATCATTTGTAAAGTTATCTTGAGTTTTCTCCACTTCAAGGTATTTTTTATTAGCTTGATTAAGTACTTCAATCTCATCTAACTCTTTTAACTCTTCATATAGACCTGCCTTGAACTTTCTACCAACAGGAATCTATTTCATCTTTTATCTCTCAACGTCAAGCTTCTACACAAAAGTTTCTTTCGAGCTATCCTTCGTGGCTCCAAGACGTTCATTCAATATGAAAATAGGAATAACATCTGGCAAATAAGTCATTAAGCTTATCAAACACAAAACCTTGCAAAGTTGATTATGGAGAACTTAGTTGTTACTCGATCCATACTTATTAGCTTGCCAATATAGCTTGCAAGATAACTCAAGCCACTAGTTGTCCAATACTCCATATAACTATTTATATTCTATAAGCTAAGACTTTATTCTTCAATTGCTTAAAGTATTTGGTTTCCCTGATAAATTCTAATGCATGTCGAATGCGCCACAACAAAAACCTAACTGTACACAACTAAGTTTATACCAGTGGTGAGTAGGGTTCGTATCCACAGAGAGTGTGCAATTTTTGCAATGAAAATAATTGATGTTTAAGATAAAAGTTGGGTTTTAGTTGAAATTGAGGAAATAAAGTAAAATTTAAACTAACAAAAGCAAATTAAAGCGAGTAGTGAAAACATGATAAAATTGATAAATGATCTCGGAATCTGGTTCTCAGATCAATCTCATCCTAAACACAAATAAACATACATCATTGCATTATCATTTTCACACCTATCTTAGAACGATTGATCGTGGATTAACAACAAGCTCTATTAATCCCAGTTTTCCCTTATCTTGTGTTTAATTCAAATAAGATCTTTAATTAAACCTAACTATTAAATAACCTAGAATAAGCTCTCTAGATTTAGTTAGATAGTCGCATTATGAATAAGGAAAACATATCAATCTAAGTAATAACCAAAAAAATTTGGGTTATTTAACCTATATTATGTTATCTCTAATGATTCAATGTCATTATTTGCCACAAATGAACCCAAAACACAACTATTATGTATCGTATTCAAGATTCTATCAATGGGTTTACACAAAAACAATCTAATGGAGCACTGAGATCATTCTTACACAATACCCAATTCAATAAGCATAAAATAATGTAATCAATCCTTAAAGAGGTGAAGAACAACGATATACAATGACGATGTGCTTAAATGCACCCCTCGGCATTAATGTCACCTCTGAACCAGATTAATGAAGCCTAGCCCAACATAGATCCAATAAGGTAAGTTCTCTGCCCTTTCCTGTGCCTCCAAGATGAGTCCTCTTTCATTTGCCATCCAAAAATTTAATTTATAATTAAAAAAATAGGTTTTTGGGTATATGTGACGTGCACCAAACATGCAAACCAATTAAAATGCACAATTCATGAATGCACGACCATGCATCTTGTACATATGATATAGTCATCTTTTTATGGCATTTTCTTATCTCATCTTCACTCTAATCCTTCTCCTTCTTATTCCATGATGAAAATTGAGTGTGAACACGAAAAGGATGGCTCAAAGAATGTGCTTTTAACTCACTTTAACTTTTATTCTTCCAAATTGTACTTAAAATCAAATATGGACTAAAATGAATGGCTTAAGCATTTCAAAGCATTAATCACTAAGTGTCATGGAATAAATGTATAAACAACCAAGCACACATCAAGTTCCCCCACACTTAGCCTTTGACCATATTCAGGAAAACCAACAAAATCAAAGTCTCAAACTAAAACACTTACTCATTTTCCATATTTCCCAAGAATAGATAGTCCTAAGCAAAGAGAAATAAGTGGTAAGTATTTTTTTCCTGTCATGTAGAAGAATTTGGTTCGATCCCCGATAACAATGTCAAAATTCTTTATACGTATCGAATGCACTAAAAAATAAACCTAACTCTGCAAACTAAGATTTATAGTAGCAGTGACTAAGGATAATATCCACAAGGAGTGTTTGTGCAGCTTGTGCAATGAAAGAAATTAGTCTTTAGGTTATGGGGGAGTTTGGTTTGGTTTTGAATAAGAAAATAAAGTGAAATTAAACTAATGAAAGTAAATTAAAGCAAACAGTCAAAAAATGATAAAAGTGATTAATGGATTTAGAATTCGGTTCTTAATTCAATCTCAGTTAACCCTGGTTTTCCTTAGGTCATATTTAGTTAAAAACAAGCTCTTTAACTAAACCTAGTTATTGAACAACCTAGAATAGACTCTTTAAATTTAATAGGATAGCTTCATTACGGGTTAGGAAAATAGATTAATAAAGTAACAACCATATAAGCTTAGGTTACTTAACCACGGTTACATTATCCCTAATGATTTGACATTAGTATTTGCCATAAATGAATTAAAAACACAATGATTACATATTGTATTCAAGATTCTTGCAATAGGTTTTCAGAAAAACAATCTAATGAATGCATTTAGATCATCTCTATACAAATTCCCAAATCAATAGACGAAGGATAACATAAAAAATCCCTAAAAAGAGAATGATTCAACATTACATAATGAAAAAGTGCTCAAATGTGATGCTCGACATCAATTTCATCTCAGAACCAGAAGAAGGAAGCTAAGCCCTCTATAGGTCTCCAAAAAGTGCGTGCTTTGCCCCTCCTTTTTATCCAAAAATAATTCATAGTTGTTCATTGCCTAAAATGTCAATTTATAGTAAAAACTAGGTTTCTAGGCATATGCAAGATTGGGTTCACGACCGTTCATCAAACCATGCAAACCAATTAAAATGCCCAATTTGAGAAAGTATACAATCGTTCAATTGGATGCACAGACGTGTATCTTACTTTGCATGGACATATTCTTCATTTATTGGGCCAAAAAACCAAGGGGGACGTCAAACCAGGTCGAGACATATTTCATATCTCGTTCTCAACCTTTTTAGCCCTTAAAACAGCACTTTTGGGCCTCAAGTTTGACATAAGAATTATGGACTAAGATGTTTGCTTAAATTTGAGCTTTATTGTTTTCCCATTATGTCTTTTACATCAAAAAAGGTTATAAATGAGCATAATAAGACATTTAGCATCCTTAATACACTAATTGTAAGTATGAAAAATATATGAAATTATGCATTCATCATTATTTTTATTTTCTTTTTATATTGTTATCCCTTTTTTTGTTTATGTTCTGCAAGCATGTTAGTCTAATATTGGATGGATCAGAGTTAGAAAACCGTCTTACTCAAGAAAGTACTAACTCTTCTCATTTATTAACATATGCTCATACTATATACATTGAGGATAATGTACAATTTTAAGTGTGGGGAAGAGGTTAATGATTTTAACTATTTTCTTAAGCTTATTATAATCTTAATTATTAAATTTTATGAATTGATATCTTAATTGAAATATATCGATCAATACTTTACTTCATTATCAAATGTTTATCTGAATTAGTGTAAAAAATGATGATAGAATAAAATTGCTTTTATAATTCATATTTTAAATAATCATTAGGATAATCAATTTGGATGAAATTACATATTCTTTACACACGTAAACCCATCTTTTGTGAGTTTTTAAGCCTAAGAGCAAAATTTTTGAAAAAATTTTAAGCTTTTTTTTTCTTTCATATATGCTATTGTGAATAATTGAATAATTCTAGAACCTGCTTTTATTATATATATTGAGATCACATTTGTTAAATTAGAAGCATGAAATGATGAAGACACTTAGTTTCAACAAATTTTTTAATCCTATTTCTTTGATAATTACATTACCCTATTTTATCCCTTAGGAATAACCAAGTTAAGCCTTAGCCTTTTTCATTAACCTAATTTATTAACCATTATCGTATTTTTCTTTGAAGCCTTTTTATTGTTTTGAATCATGAAGGTTATTTACATCACTTGAATGGATGAAACTTGAAAATTTGAAAGTTCCAATATTTCTTTAATAATGGTATGTGATAAATGCTCGAAATTATTTTGATTGATCAAAAAATAGCATAACATGAGAGAAAAGAAAAATATATAGTACCACTAGTTTTATAATGAATGGACCTACGTCTATTGTGAACAAGTTTCATGTAATGTTCTCTTTAGTGAATTTCCTTCCAATTAACTCTTTTTTTCATCCCAATCAGACCTTACCTAAGATTCGTTACAATCCCTATAAAGACCTTTTGATTTTTGTTTCTAGTTTACATAAGTGGTGGAGATTTAATAAAATTGTAAGCCTATGGTAAGAGTTTTACTATGCATTGAATTAAGAGTTTGAAACTTTTCTCCCTAAACATTTAAGTGCATTGAGTGAGGTTTATGCTTTTGATTTCAATGAGGTATTGATGTGATTATTCTTTATATTGGATTAGAAAGTCAGTTTTAGGATAACTTGACTCCACTTATATATCAATTTGATGATATGATATGATGATTTATAGTATGAATGGATACGTTAAGATTAATGAAGGATAGATGTTGTAAGATCTACAATTTTGATAATGATTTGCTTGAGGACAAGTAAAAACTTAAGTATGGGGATGTTTGATGAATCCATATCTGACTCTATTTGTACACCCATATTTGATGCATTTTGCATGATACTTTGTAATTTTATTGTATTTTGGTACTTAATTCGCTCCAAGTATATAGGTTATAATTACCTTCTTGGACCAAAAGGAGAAGAATTCAGATGAAAACATGGCATAAAACCAAGATTTGAAGTAAAGTAAAGATAGACGGCCGTGGCTATACCCATGTAAGTCTCATAGCTTAAGCAAAATTGTAAATTCTAGAGATTTTAGAATATACACAGTCTAGTACACACCCGTGTATCAGACCATGTATCTCCTAAAAACGCTAAAATTTACTATAAAAAGACATGAGCAGAGGCAAAATAAGAGAGTAGACTTTTTAGAGCAAATTCAAAATGTGAAGAATGTATAGAAGGGATTATTTTGATCAAGGAACATGGAGAACACGAAGAAATCATCAAAAAATCCAATAGATTACAACATCAAACCTCAAACATGTAATAACATTCAATAGAAAAGAAGGGAGATCTAGAATTATGATTCCTTTGTTTTCTATTAATTTTTCTTCCTGTTTATCTTTGATTTTGTTTTCTATTATATGTAACTGGCTTTTTAGTATCTAAGTGTGATAAACCCTAGTTGGGATAACAATATTTTTAACTCTTTTATTTAATGCAATTATTTTAATTGATCTATTGTGATTCAATTATGTGTTTTATATATGTTCCAATAGATCTAGAATATTATTACATAATCTAATTTCATAACATAAAGATTGAGAAATCCTGTATGTGAATAGATCTACCATAATTGAAAAATGTTGATTGCAAACCTAAAGATAGGTTGACATAAATCCTTTGGATTATGGTCAAATATAATAACAGAATTCACAAATCGATAACACAATCCCAGAAATTTTAACCTGAATGATTTCGATTAATAAACCTATAGATTAGTTGTTAGTAGTCTCTAAAGAGTTATTAACATAAGATAGGAATTTCGAAGGTCCAATAGTCAATAAAACAATTGCATAATAAAAGGTTAATTAATTAATGATTTTAAAGGGGACTTATCACCTAGACACTAATCTTTGATATTGAGTTTTCTAAACGATTTCACTTATTCTTTGTTCATTATTGTTTCCTATTTTATTTTAATAGTTTAAGTTTTATTTTCTTTATTAAAACCAAAATCCAATTTGTAGGGTAGATAATAGAAGAAAGGTAATTACTAGTAATCATTATCTTCTTGGGATCAACCTGTACTTGTTTTTGTTAGCTACAGCCACATTGTGCACTTGAGATTAATTCAATATTTTCTAACTAAAATCAATCAATCATAGAGCTTCAAAGACACTGTTTCTACTGGTATGAAGCTACTTGGCCATGTATGTTGACTTACAAAGGTGTGTAAGTGCATGTGTAAGCTTTTGAGATCTTTTAAAGTCACAATTGAGGCATTTTTGGAGCTTTATAATCATGAAAGTAATTGTGTATGTTCTAAAAACCCTAAGTTTTACTGTAAAAGGACATTATGATGGCTATAATGTAACATCCCGTCCTCATATTAAGGGTTAGGACCCGAAATTTCAATACATGTAAGTTTAAAGAGAGACTAAGGAATGCATTTTTCTTGCTTATGCATAATGTTAGCATATATGCACATGAATATTGAATCTTT